>NMRB01000288.1:209743-250587 GCA_002633025.1 Notospermus geniculatus
ATAGGCTTCCAATACCATCACACCAAACTAGTACCTCACTACCTTCTTGAAAATGTTGCCGAAGGGGCTTGAGCTGTGTGCGAACGGTGAGGGGTACTACTAGCGACAACTTTTTATAGTCGTTTTACGCATTTGATGGACGGGCTCGGGCCGGGCGGATCGTAGGCGGCCTACTTTAGACATAACTCGGCAAGAAAGTTGCACGCTCTAGCCCCTTTTAGATGCACAATTTTTTTAGGGCGGGGCCGGGCTTTTCGAGAACTACTTTGGTTTGACAAGGGCTTTACGATGTTTAATGTTTCGTAGCCACGAAGTGGCAACCAAAGATCACATCCAACACCAGACGAAACGCACACCGAATTTCGAATAGCGCTCCGCGAAGTTGACGACAATAAATTTATAAATACATGCCCGTTGTACACTTAGGATTTTTCTTGTACTAAAATTATAAACGGGGTCTAGATGGGTTTTGATAATCCACGTTTTTGCTCATAAGTTTTGAATGGGTTAACATACCTACATGTAAGTCTTGTACGTTCATCATTTACACATGTCAGAAAAGTCGGTCACGTGACCGAGTTATGGTTATCTCCGCTATGTTAGGATGGCGCCACTAGTTGCAGGCATGAAGGCTAAGGAAGTCCAAGCATTCTATTTTACTGAAAAAATCAGGAAGGGGTTAAATGTGGCAAATTGCATTATGTAGCCTATGGATGCACAGACATGTATAAATGATAAATGTACAAGAATTAGGTTAATATGTTAACCCATTCAGAACTTATGACCAAAAACGTAAAAACATTAATATCTCAGAAGCGCCACCTATTATTTTAGTTTTGCGCCAGTCGTTTTTTAGATACATCCTAGTACTAATGCACTGCGAAGGAATTTATAAAAAAATATTAACCCATGGGCTCAACTACAGTAAAAACCGATTTTCACGAAAGCCATCGCAGCACCCACTTATCTTAATTCCTGCTGAGGGATGATGGGACATCACCATGCACCAACATCCAACCAAATTCGACCTAAATTTGTCTGGACAGGGGGTATATAAGATCTCTAATTCACCTTTAACTGCCACGATCGCCACCAAACGTCTCCTTTGTGAACGACTCCAAATCACTTCTAAACGTCTCTGTTTTGTTGATGAACATGTTTGTTTTGCTGAAGAACATCTTTGTCTTCTAAAAGCACGTCTCTGATTTTGTAACCTACGTCTCTGTTTTTTCAACGGGTCTACTTTTTGCGGATGTAACCGCCCATACCCTACTCCATGACTCGGTGGATTCACAGGTCATCTTTATATCTTTACCGCATAATTCATGGAGTTGATCAATGAATAGCCCTCCGCAAAGATTACGCCAGTATGGTCCGAGTTTGCGCCAAACGGCCTAGAGTACTAGATGAGGAATAAATTAACCAAATTGATTTGAAATTCGCAACAAAAGAAGATTAAATCGAACTTCGCGGAGCGGTTTTTATTCAGTTTACGGTACCGTAAGTTACGGTACCGTACGGAAAGTTTGTGAATACAACTTGATAGATATTTACGGTACCGTAAAGTAGTACTTTACGGTACAGTAACTAAAAAAATCATTACGTTTTCTCTTCCACAGTCGAAATTCCCGTTCTCACCCCGACATGCTCGGCAAATCGGGGTAAGGATTATTGATGTAATATATTTGCTCAGGGATTAGTTTGTTTACATAGTTCTGACTTTTTCCTTGGCTGAAGGGAAAAAGACATAAGGCAAAGTGGGGTAATAGTAGCCCCCGGGTAATAGTAGCCCCTAGCAATTACGGCACCAAGTTTCTATCTGTTGGTAAAACATTTATGGGGTGTAAATCCCACAAGTTAGCTGTACATTGGGTCCCATTCTCCTGTACAAATCCCAGTTCTTGGGTCCAATGATAAGGTCAGTGTCCTGAGCTTTATCCAGGCTAGGGGCTACTATTACCCGGGGGCTACTATTACCCCACGTTGCCTTATTTCTCACATTGTGCTGCCACCGCAATTTATACAGCCGAACAGAGCATGTTTTTAGTAGTCAAAAGGTTTTTGAAATTTTGAAATTGGCCGAAAAATAAAGATTTTAGATCAAGTAATTTTTGCTCAGAGAATCACGATCACTCATGTCCGTATTTGAACACCGCTGACCTCTTAGGATTATGGGCTCACGCTTGAGTGATCTTTGTTTGAACAGTGGATCAGTGAGGCTTGTATTTCCACAAGTTCTGCTCTCAGGCCACGATTTCCTGATGTATACGAATTTTTGTGAATAAGGTCCCTGGTTCACATGCCCTACACTGCAAGTTGAGCAAGCTTTTACAAAGCCATTCAACCAGTGAAACTGACCACAGGCCTGGGAACCAGTGATGTCATCCAAAATGACATGCGACCTAACAACATTCCAATTGAAGGTAATTCATGTGAAATATGTACTCTCAGTGTATGGTTTGATTGAGGCATTCTGGGTGAATCAGTGCAGTGGTTCCCAGGCCTGTGGTCAGTTTTCACATTGGTTTGAATGGCTTTTGTAAAAGCTTGCTCAACTTGCAGAGGTAAGGCATTTGAACCAAAAATCTAAAATACATTTTTTGCAGAAAACAATTAAAATCATCAACCCATATCACACAACCTTGTTAGCATTTTACGTGACATAGGCCTATGTGAAATTCTGAGGTGAAATAATGACTATTTCTCGTCTTTCTAGGCCTCAGAAATCAGGCATTGTCTCCCTAATTAGGAAAGAGTAATGCATTTGTTTTTGTGTCATCATAGTTGTTAATCATTCAGTACAAAGCATCATCTGTGCAAGTTTCAAGCAAATCGAAACAGTAGTTTCAGAGTTATGCCGAACTTGTAACAACCCTTCATTTCTGCCCAGCCCCTTTCCTGTCCAAGGCCAAAATGATAGCCGTGAAACACATACGTTGGTAGGCCTACTTAGCAACCTTCGCTGATTTGCCGCTACGCGGCGGTTGGTTTCCTTTCTAGCGGTAATGTACCTAGTCGATATGGTTGAACAAATTCCTTGTATAGGCGTACTTTCTTGACTTGTTATACTACAGCCACATGAATTTTTACGCGGCGCATTATGGTGATTGTTTCCATATTAGGGAGGTTTCGAAATCAAACGGCAAACGTAAACGTTAACGACAACTTTATTTTTTTACCGAAAATGCTATATAAAATCTGGTTAATGCGTAGTATGAAAAATAACGTTGTCGTAAAGTTTATGTTTATCGTTTGATTTCGAAACCTCCCTATCTAGATCATCCCAACGGGAACTTTTCCGCACTTTTTCCAAGCTTACAAATAACTGTCTCAATCGTTCAGCTTCACGACCAGTTGGTGTCTCTGACTCGGATTCGGCAAAGCACTTTGCAACCTTCTTTGATAAGAAGATTGTCAACCTTCGTAATGAGTTGGACGGCCATGTTTTACCACCCAGCCAGGTTGTTTCGAGTAGGGATGACAAGTCTCAGCTAATTATGCCACATTTTGAACCAACTAGCGCTGATGAACTAAAGAAAATCATCAGATCTACTCAAGTGAAAACATGTTCTCTAGATCCGATACCTGGCTCATTACTGAAGGACACCTTACCTGTCATTTTACCTCAACTTGCAAATCTCGTCAACAAATCCCTAAGAACTGGCGTGTTTCCTGATTCCATGAAACTTGCAACAGTCACCCCACTCTTGAAAAAGCATAGGGCCGATGAGTCTGATCTAAACAAACTATAGGCGTGTCTCTAATCTGTCGTACTTCTCCAAGCTGCTCGAACGCATGGTTGCTGCGCGTCTGCATAGACATCCACGAGCTCAATCTCTACAGACCCAATCAATCAGCTTATCGGCCATAGTGTCGAATCGGCCCTCACCTGCATCACTGATTGTGTTCTGAGAAGTTTTGACAGAAAGGACGGTGCTGTGATGGTACTTTTAGATCTATCAGCCGCATTTGACACCACTGATCACGTCATATTAATAAATAGGCTGAGAGACTCATTTTGAATCGGTGGAGTGGCTCTTCCATGGTTTCCATCTGGTGCTCACCAGTCTATCTGGCCTGACGGCCATCTAGCCTGGTTCGAATCCATCACATTTCCCGTTTCTGAGGTGGTGAGAGCCTCAGCCGATCATCGGGGCACGAAGGAAAATCGACGTGCCAATCAAAATCCATGTTACAAATTCGAGCGTGAAGAGCAAAGAAAGTATCCAACGGTGATTTGTTTCGCGAGTTCTGATTGGCTCGGAGGCGGGGTCAAGTAGGGGTCAGGTTCATTAATAATTTATGCATTAACGGAAAAGATGACATGATTCGGACAAGGCTAAAGACGGAGTCCGTCGATAGCCTTGTTTGGACAAGATGATGGTTTCAGGCTTACTTGTCATGTCGTCATTTTAGTGTTAAAGTTGGTGATAGTCTTTCAGACCTGCATGACTTGAAGTTTGGCGTTCCACAAGGCAGTGTGTTGGGTCCCTTGCTCTTTTCTTGCTGCACCCAACCACTGGCAGCTGTCATGAAAGACCATGCGGTTGTCTTTCACTTCTTTGCAGATGACACTCAAGTATAAGGAAAGTGCACGGATCTGGACGGAAGAGGAAGATTAGCAGCAAAAAGTAGGCTAAAATACACTAAAATATCCCTATTCCAGGCTTTTTCAAAATTTATACCTACCTAAACTTGCAAACTAATAAAACCTCTTCCATCCAGATCCGTGCACTTTCCTTATACTATAAAATTCTCGAAAAATAAATAAATGGAAACCGAACAGTACCTTAGAGATTTATATTTCAACCCTGAAAGTCCTGTAGCTTATACAAATATTGTAAAAAATATGGAAAAAAGTTAAAGAGGATAAAAAACTTATTAAGTACAAAGAATTAAAAGAATTTTTAGAGAATTTACCGACTTTTCAATTACATAAACCGATTCATAAAAAATTCTTATTCAGAAGAACTATGGTCTCTTACATAGATCAACAATGGCAAGTGGATTTAGTCAATATGCAGGCTTATGAAAAAAATAATAAAAATTATAAATATATCTTAACTGTGATCGATTTATTCAGTAGATACGCTTGGGCTCTAGCTTTAAAAAGTAAGAGGGGTGAGGAAGTTAAAGATTTATTCAAAACTATTTTTAAAGAGACAAAACCTGAGAAAATTCAATTCGATGACGGTAAAGAATTTTATAACACAAACATTTAAAGGAGTTATTAGAGAAAAATGATATAGAATGGTTTTCATCATTTTCGGATAAGAAAGCTGCAGTTGTTGAACGTTTTAACCGTACTTTAAAAACAAGAATGTGGAAATATTTTACAGCAAAAGAGACAGATAAGTGGTTGGAAATTTTACCAGAATTAGTGAAAGGATATAATAATACATTTCACACATCAATCGGAATGAAACCAATAGAAGCGAGAAAAGAGGAAAATGAAGGTGCAGTATGGTTTAACCTTTATGGCGGTCACTTAACACACGATTTCGGTTCGCCAAAGTTTAAAATTGGAGATGGTGTAAGAATTTCTAAGTATAAAACTATTTTTGCTAAAGGTTATCTTCCTAATTTTACTGAAGAAGTTTTTAAAATTAAACAAATTATTTTCACTAATCCAATTGTTTATCAACTTGAAGATTACCAGAATGAACTGATTGACGGATATTTTTACGAGCAAGAATTAAGTTATGTTCCCAATCCAGAACAATTAGAATACAAAATCGAAAAAATTATCAGATATAAAACAATTAAAGGAAAGAAATATGGATTAGTAAAATGGAAAGGATATAGCGATAAATTTAACAAATGGATACCAGTTTCTGACATAAAAAAACTTAATTAAAAAAATTTTTCTATTATAAATGGAGGAGAAGAAAACTGATAAGCAATTTATAATGGGAAGATTTTTTAAAGATCTGGATTCCAGTGACTCTAACGATTAATAATGATAACAAAATTTTTATATCCCAATCAACCTGATTTACACGACGTTTAATCGACGCTTAGAATCAACGGCTTCCCACTAGCCGGAATTTCGGCTATTTTTCTGAGTTGCGGATACCTGGGCTTCGACACGAATCGTCAGCCAGCGCCACCGTCGGACGCCCAGGGAACCAGGTTACGCAGAGCGTGGCAGATGCCCCCGCACGTTTGTTGAGTTGGTTTTCCATCAACATGTAGACCGAATTTAATCAAACTGATGAAAGGAATGATGTTCCCTGAAATCAAGAGAATCTGTTTTCAAGATGGCGGCTTTGGCAGCCATATTGTAAATTGGAATATGACCATTTTCGAAAGGGACGTTCCTGTAGTCACCCCAACATACATACAAAAAATCTATTTGATTGGACCAACTGCTTTCTTTTAAAGCAGCTGGACGTCCAAGTTGTAAACACTCACTCACTGGTTCTCTATCCACGCGACGCCTGCGGTGCTGCCACCTATTGTCGGTGATATGTACTGACGTGAATATCATGAGTGAGTTGCATTGGACCGGGCACCAGTCTAACGATCACGGGGCGTACTGGTGCTGCCACCTTCACGAAGGAATAAAACTAGTTTGCTAGCCACTGTTTGTAAACAAACCAGTTTGTTTACAACTTGGACGTCGAGCTCCTTTAAATGATCGGAAATGGGAAAGTTAACGGCCGGACAACAACAGTAAGAACAATGCCGGCGACGGACGGACATAACGGGTGACGACGTAGAAAAGGGGGGCATAAAAAGGCATCTCAGAAAAGGGTGTAACTATCGGCACGACTGCTGCATTGATCTTTGGATCAACATTTTCATACTACACAAAAAGTCTACAGCAGGTCCCAACCCCCTCCCCCCTAGTCTACGGTTTGTAGACTTGTGAAAATGTTGAAAATGTTGAACCACCCCTGAGTAGTGGTATTCATCCCGTACAGAAGTGTGAAATAGGTAATGAATATTACGTAACACTATGCTGTATAACAACATAGCATTAAGAGGGTAAAGCAAAAGTATATTGAATTCAGACATCGCAGTGAGTATTGGTATTCATCCTCTGCAATATTGTGAAAGTTTAGGGATACTGATACTATTCCCCATTGTTTTTTTGGCACATTTGTCGATAGTTCAGTGTGTCTGATTTAGTAATACGATGCTGCAAAGGAGCATATCACAAAGTGGGTTAAACAAAAGATATATCAAATTCAGACATCTCAATAAGTAGAGTAAGTAGTGGTACTCATCCCCTACGGCATTGTCGAATAACGAAGGAATATTGACACTTATGCCCCACTCTTACTCTTATTGACACATCTGTCGATGGGAGGAAAACAAACGCTCCGCCACTAGTTTCTTTTTACGTTTCCATGTGTTATTTTCCCAAAACCTCGTATTTCACAACTCGAATGGTTCGTGTGTTCATCGCAAGCCTCGCCGACACTCGTTGCCACTTGATGAAGTGTAGACTTACATATGGGCGGTTAGAACCGCAAAAATAAAAGACGTTACAAAATAAAGACTTTGTTATTCATGAGCTCAAGTCGTTGTGATGTGGTCTCGTGTCGTTGATAAAAAGACCTTCGGTGCCGCTAAAGTCGTTGGGACGATCTCGAGTCGTAGCTTAAAAAGACGTTGGGTAACGCTGCAGTTGTTGGGACGATCTCGAATCGTATCTAGGAAAGACGTTGGGGAGCGCTGCACTCATTGGGACGACCTCGAGCCGTAGCTCAAAAAGACGTTGGGCGGCGCTGCAGTCGTCGGGGCGATCTGGAGTCGTATCTCGGAAAGACGTTGGTTAGCGCTGCAGTCGTTGGGACGATCTCGAGTCGTAGCTTAGAAAGACGTTGGGCGGCGCTGCAGCCATGGGATGATCTCGAGTCGTAGCCCGGAAAAACGCTGCGCGGTAACGTATTTCTTGGCGGTTATAACCGCCCATAGCTACCCTTCGAATCGATGTCTTGACAAACCGAAATCCCGCAGGTAACATTTCTTGCACGTTGCTAGGAATTAAATAGAAAGCAACAGAATTGCCCCGTCGCGTGCATGGCCTTCCTGAAGAAGCTTGCCTTCGCTTTTTGAGATTTCACGAAATCAGTCAATGTCATCTTCCTTCGGTTTTTTTTCCAAGAGAGACGAAATACTGTAATCTATGCAGTAAGTGGCCGCGGCGGGAAACCGAATTCATGCGAGATCACTGATTATACATGTTGGGTTCTTCAGGGCCAGATCCAGCATTGACAGAAAGGGGGGGGGCGTAGCTCGACAGAGAGGTGAGCACCAAAACGCGAAGCCCAAACGGGGGGCGGGCAGAAAAATTTGACAATTTTAAGTGCTTTTAGGTGACTTTTCCTAGCATCTGAGAACAAAATACTCAAATTTTTATGTGATTAAATTTTTCGTGCTAAAAATATCATTGCTCTGCCAAAAATAGGGGGGGGGGGGTTGTTCGCCCCCACGCCCCCTGGATCCCGCCCTGTTCTTACTCAAGGGGGAATTCAAAAGCCTCGATCGGGAGCCTCCGGGAACATCATTCTAGTCCTCTTTCCTGCATGTTATGGGAGAACCGCAAAATGCGGGGGAGTGTGACTGCGAGGCTGCACTCTACAATATTCCTGTTACAACCCGACCCCCTTTGGCAAGAGCACAGACCGAGGACGTCGGAGCGAACATTCTCGAGTGCTTTTGAGTCTCTCGAGAGACGTACCGAACATGCCGACTCGGTAACGGCAATCACGACAATCTGACTTCCATAAATGAACATGAACGCCAATTTCAGAAGTTGATTGCAAAGCAGCCGTAGCGGGATAAAAATCAGCGACGTCATTCATCGACGGTCGGAAGGTCTACACCACCGTATGTGAGCAATTACTAAAAATGATGCGATTGCTAATTGGCGGACGGAAGGCCCCTAATTAGCCTTGCGTAGATTATGCGGAGTGGCGACGATGGCCGGAGGGGGTACGGTTTGCTGTATGAAGTGAAAGAGGCAGCGTTGGAGTCAAGGAACTACAGGTCGTCTATATGAATTAAATATCGTCCCTTTACCCGCCCACTATCTTGGTGACCCCCGGTGTGATTCCCAAAGATACAGCAAAATGACTGTTGCAAGGCCACAGAGACCAGGTGTGATAGAATCTAATACCTCCGTCTTCCTGGTCCCCTGTGTTGTTTGTCACAAGATTAAGGCTGCTTTTCCACGAGACGTTGGCGGACGCGGTTTCGGTGGCGGGAGCGGGTGCGGGGAAACAGCTAAAGGGAAATACGTTGGATCGAGTTTTTCCACCCGCGCCGCCTCCAATTCCGCGCCCGAAAACGCCTCGTGGAAAAGCAGCTTTCGGGTCTTGGTCTCTCTCGAGACCAATTCAATGGTGCTGCTTAAGTCGTAATTGGGGGACATCTTATATCGGGGGCATTAGATCCTGTCACGGCTTTACTATTGGGATCTAGCTCCTCCGACATTATCATATCAAACGTGCTAGGCCTTCGGTGCGAAGATATCAACAGCCTGCTACATGTATGTGGTCAGCAGTGCCGACCGTCATCAAAAGGAGAAGCCGAACGACCCCTGCAATGTAGGCCTAGGTTTTGTATTTGATTTTTTCCGTCAGGGCCGAAGCCATAGCATTATTGGCCCTGGTAAGTAGGCCTGTGGAAGAGGCCATCTCAAGCGGACGTGATAACCACTCGGCAATCGATAGGCCTTCAGTGCGAAGATACTAACTGCCTGCTATGTGGTCAACAATGCTGACCGTCCGTCACCAACAGGAGAAGCTGGACGACCGCATGCAAGTTCAGATCTCGTTTACCTTACAACTGCGGTTTTGGTGTATGTGTATTGTCATGTGGAAGGTGATGTACACGCGCATCACGGGAAAATGTGTGTACATTTTCTACAGGACTTTGTTCCGAAAACATTTTTTATAGGCCCCGTGGCGGAATTTTCATCGGAAAAAAACTCAGACCCGATATCGACAACCTTTCATTGCATCATGCAGGTTTGGTAAAATCCTTCAATCCTCCCCAGAAAAGTTGGCTTATTTAATTTTAGGCCAAGAATAAACTGAAAAAGAGCCTTGGAAATGTTGGACAGTTCAGTCTGATCGACACAAGCGCCCCACAGCGGATAAATCGTGCAGGCTACTATTTAACACGGAATCTGTCTGCAGTTTTGACAAGTGGTGACCCGAAGCTGAGCTTCCATTAACAGACTAGCGTGTCTGAGTTACCAACCATACGTCAACGATTTGATAACGGGGACGAAGAAAAAAACTTCTTTACAAAATTCAGAGCTCCAAAACAATTTACCGACGTTGTAAGAACTAATTCTCCAGAACAAAATCCATCAACTCACATCGTCTCGTCTTTTTTTATTACAGCCTGCATCAGACGTTGCAACAAATCAATGCCTCGTGCAACAAAATGAACCTGATGTAACAATTTCCTTTTTCAGTTCTGAGACTGCTAAGTTCACAGCGGATTTTAGAAAAAGAGCCTAATCAGTGGGTTATAATCGAAATGTTGGAACATCGAAAACCATAAGCAGTTCTTAGTTTTAATAATTGTTTCTTCACTTTGTGTTACATCGGCATCGGGAAATTATTTTGCATCATTCATGGATCGTCATTCCTTTGCATGACAGAAGCGTTTGTACTTTTCTTATCAGAAACCGCAAGCACGTGGGAAGGAATATGACATGAAAGAAACAGCTTCTGCTTTTGCTTTATGATTGTTGCTATGATTGCCATATAAACCTTAGGCTGCCAGAATGGCGCAGTGTAAACAGCGACGCCTGCACCGCTGATGTTCCAGGTGCAATCACACAATAGCCATGACGCAAGTTCAAGCTTGAAAACTGAAGTTCGGGTTCAACAAGCTTGAAGATTGAAGTTTGGGGTTAAAGATTGAAGACTGATAAGTCTGGGGGTTTTCTAGAGTCTGTCTTTTCTAGAGTTTGTCTTTTCTAGATTGAAAAAAACCCCGGTTGGGGTCGAAAATTCGTGAATTCTGGAGATTGACTTCTTGCTTATTATCATTTTGTGTGTCAATTTTGTGCTATTCTGTATCTGGGGGTTCAAGCTTGAAGATTGAAGACTATAGGCTTCAGGGTTTAAGATTGAAGATTGGGGATTCCCCGGGGGGATTCAAGCTTGAAGATTGAACATGTGAAGTATAGGGGTTCCAGCTTGAAGACTAGGCTTCAAGGTTTTAATTAGGAGATTGAATGAGACTTCTGGACTTCGTACTACGGCGCTTCTTTCTTGAAATAGAACAGGCCAAGAGCTGGCAGACAGTGCAAATACTACAAAATATTAGTATGAAGGTACAGATACCTGCTTTTGGCACTGGGATGTAGCTCCCCAACATTATCATATAGAAAGCGTCAGCGTCAGGACTTTGATTCGAATCAACTAACAGCCTGCTAATGTGGTCAGCAATGCCGACCATCACAGGAGAAGCTGGACCCCGGCAATGCCGGACCTCTGCGACCTTACAAGTGAACGCAGCGATTTTGATTTATGGGCAAAGGACTCCGAAGCAAGAGAGCAGTAACCGCTGTAGTGGAAACGATTCCTTGGATTCAACTCACGAAATAGCGTGATACTCCCGACACGACAGAGCACTTTGCCTCGTAACAACACTCGTTCAATGACCGATGTTACCTGTGGCCTTGATGGCCAGCAAACGTTGATGAGACGAGATGAGAGACGGGGAAACACGCAGTGATTTGATGGGAGAAGTCTTCAATTGGAAAGGACACACACGCAATGAATATTGACGACTTGTCTTTTACGAGAGGCCATCAAAGTGTCGAGATATACGCGAGCTGCTTCGCCTATTTTCACACTAAAAGGTTGAAAGAAAATCTGATAGCGTAGTGGTTATCACGTCCGCTTAGAAAGCGGCAGATCCCGGTGTGGTAGGAACCTAGGTCCTCAGAAGTTTATAGTCCGAATTTATTATTCAATAAGGGATGAGTATGAAATAGAAACGGGTTTCTAAGGTGAAAGTCATCGCGTCCTTCTACCAGATTCGAACCCACGGACCCTCGCATAAGGTATCAATCGCCAGCAATAAGGGGCAGCACGCCTTAACCACTAGGCCAAATCCCCATCTTCAAAAATGATGGTTCAATGGCCCATGTTAAACGAGGTGTCCATCAGTACCCTGCGAATAGCCCAAACAATCTCTGAACAGAAACAGTTTTATGTTATGCGAGGGATGAGGATAATGATTACAGAGACCATGACCATTCGAATATAACCTTACAACAGCTTTCACACAGATGTACATGTACATGCAAGTGTTTCCCCTTATTGTTTTGAAAATGCTGGCAGATAGAGCGACACGTTTCTGTTTGTGTCCCCTATTGTTACATCGGGTGCGAATCTACTTGGGCCATATAGGATTAGTCATCTTCAAATCCGCTGCATGGGACAGTAGGCCATGATGCCTTGTACCTTGTGCCTTTGTAAGGTTTCCAAAATAAAGCACAAAGATCGACACATAAAATGATATAACACAAAAGTCGTCTCTGAATTTTGCAAATTAGTGAGGTTTCGCTAGCGCTCGGTTAGGCCCTACGACGACGTTTATCTATTGTGTGGGTACACCCAAACAATAGATAAACGTCGTCGTAGGGCCTAACCGGGCGCTTGCGAAACCTCCCTATTTTCGACCCCAATCGCGGTCTTCCTCAGGCACTTTCTAGAAGATCCCAGACGTGAATGAGCTGGATCCTAAAGGTATAGAAGTTATACATCTACATTTACTCTACTTTACTTGCCCTTTGTAAGGGCAAATAAAAGACCGCCATCCAAGTGGAGAACATGAGTAGCTCAAGATGAGCTCTTCGCCGTGGCCGATATCCTGCTTTGGCTTCAGCCCTGATAAAAATATCCAATACATTGTACAATACAACGTTGAACGTGAATGTTATGTGAGCCAGGCTTTTGGTTGGTAGACTACAAATTTGTTGATATTTGACACGAGGCTTTCATATAACGTTTTTCATAGCAACGCAGTGTCAAAGGTTCTTCAAATTGTTAGCCAAGTCTCACTGGGAACTTTTCCTTGGAAGTCAAGGAGCAGCTACCTCATTCAACGCTCACTCGATCCTTTCAGGCGAGATGTGTGTTCCGTAAATGCGACAAGGCGGAGAAAAATCAGTTTCCGGAGCCACATTTGGCAACATTTCCAACTCCTGAAGCCCCCTTTCTCGCGTCTTGACATCACGAAGTCGACAGTTTTACCGTCAGGGGAACTAGAACGACCAATTTCAAACACTAGACTTCCTTATAAAGTGGCTGGCTCCGATTTAAACGCGACAATTTTAGCAAATACCACGCCAAACATGTCAATTTCAGGACTTCCCCTCAGCTAATTGCCAATTTCTCCACCTGTTTGTGACAGAGATTTCTAAAGAATCGGTTCAGAAAATTCTCAAACAATAGGGAGGTTGAGATCAGCGACTTATCACGTTTCCTTATACGTATACTAGTACGGATCAAAATGTACACAAAATTTGTCCTCGTTGTACAGAATTCTATCCGTATACGTATATAAGGATCCGTCATGTCCGTGATAAGTCGCTGATCTCAACCTCCCTATTATACTCTGGAACCTCCCTTAGCGGACACCTCTGCCAGGAGGACACCTTCTGGGTGTGTTTCAAAATTGGTCACCCAAGAAAATGGGACAAAATTTAACTTTGAAATGACCACAAAGATTTTTGCCATTGATTTTCCAAAAATCAAATGTAGTATTTGATAATATAGACCATTAACTATTAGTTTCTCCATCTGGAATGCACAGTGTACACTCATTTGAAGGAGGGTATCAAAAAATATTGAGCTTTACCCTTACCAGCAAAATCTATCGTTCCGTCCAACACCAAAACTACTTTCTGCTGTCAGACTTTAAAGGGTTAATAGATCAGTTAGTTTGCAGTGCCATAATTTAGAGCTCCATGATACCTAGATCTGACATGAATATTGTAGAGTTTCAGGAAACAGCCTCAGCAGTAGACAAAAGAATGGTGAAAATATTCTGGTGTCGGACGGAACACTTTTTGAAACACACTCTATACTATACTAGTCACTTATATTCATTTTGACCTCTATAATCAGGACACCTCTCAATTCAGTACAGTATCTGACAGTCCTGAAAATTTCTCCTTAAACAGAGAGGCTCAATATAGTTCTGTTAGAAATTTTAAAATTGATTCCGCTCATTATTTCATTCTGAATTGAGAAAACCTGAAAATAGAAAAGATTTTTTTCCCGATCGAAACAATTTCCTCTCTTCCAACTTGATAGATAATTTTATTCAAGTGACTGTAAGATTATCTGTAAAACCCTTGAGGCAATTCAGTTCGCATTTTTCATATTTGTTAACGAGCGCTTTACAAATCTCAAAAGTCGTGTTCGAAAATGATTCAGATGGAACGGGAAACAATCGTACGAAAATAATGAGCGAATTAGACTCTGAAAGGTAACAGCCCTGCATTCGCATTCTGCATAATGCATCGTGTATTAATCGCTAACCTCTTCCTACACTCTGCAGCAACCCACCAGATTCCGTGTTCAACGCTTTGGGATTTTCTCGTGCGACCAATCAGAAGCCTCGGTTCTCATGCGGTAATTTATTCGATACGAGTGCGCCGTTCAACTTCGTAGCGGACAACATTGGCCTGCTGGCACATAATTGACTTCCCACTGCCAGTCCTACAACAGAATAACAAATAGTCTCCATCGAATATTGCCTTCGCGGCTTCTTTTTGAGTACTTGTAAGTCCTTGCACGGAAACTTTGCATTCGAATAAAGTTTCATCGAGCCCGCCATCTTGTCATCATACCCGAGCTGCCGATGAAAGCTCTGCCGTGATTGGTTGCTATTTCTGGGGACGGGGGAAATCCT
The DNA here is from genome assembly GCA_002633025.1 of Notospermus geniculatus. Taxonomy (NCBI): domain Eukaryota; kingdom Metazoa; phylum Nemertea; class Pilidiophora; order Heteronemertea; family Lineidae; genus Notospermus; species Notospermus geniculatus. The sequence goes on from NMRB01000288.1 coordinate 224,648, forward strand.
TGAACACGGAATGTGGTTTGCTTGCGTGAAGGTCAAGGGAGGAGAAGCCGAGTCTTGACCTGAACTCAGTGAAGATGTGCATTCGAAAATGGCATGTGCATGAAAATGGAAAAAAAACGTCAGTAGTGAGGTTCTGCAAGCTTACGTTTTACATTTACGATTACAGTTAGAAAACGTGATGACGTCGGCTCTGCGTTTTTACGTGCAAATCGCTTTTTACACGTAAGAAACTTACGATTTAATCAAAGCCAAATATTTCATTTTTGTATTCGAAGAATTCGCCTGCAATTTAAGACATTCATAAATGGGTATATTTCGCAGTTGCAGTAAAAATGACAAGAAGAATGCTTGGCACATCTGCCCTGCCCTGCCAACCTGATGAAAGGCACTGAATATTCCACAGCTGATCAACCCCGACAATGGGGAACCCGCACGACTGCAGATGGCGCAGTCAGTATAAGACCCGAATGACGTACTGACGTCACTTTTTTCGCTGTTGACGTCACGTCGTCAAAGCATGTGTACATTTTTCTACACAATTTTCCGTGGAAAATTCCCCAAAAGACGTTGTCAGTATTGGCATCCTGTGGCATTTCTGAGGTAACAAAGCAGTGATATATGGAGAACTTTGAACATGTAACAGGGCAGTGTAATTTAATCAAAATTGAACCAAAGAGAGTGGTTTATTTTGGGGCAAAAAGTAAATGGAAATACTGTTAGAAAATAGGACTTCCGGGTCTTACACTGACAGCGCCACGTCGTGGCGTAGTTCTGCGGGTTCCTCATTGTGCAGTTTTTGACTTTTTAGCAATATTTCTAACACTGTAAACGCTTCCCCAATATTCCAATAGACAATTACGAACACTTTTTATAAGAACGCATTCCGTATAGGATCAGCCCAAATTGCGAAAAATTATTTGATGGCTTTTGAGTACTCTAGAAATGGCGGCAGGCGGTTGGAACGAAAAACGGAAATTAAACGAAACGAAATTTATTGTTTTTCTCTTTAATGGAGTCGTGTCGACGATGCAACTCCAAGCTCTTGTCGAAAAAAAAATCGAAATTTATGACTTGTAGGAGTATGTCAAGGGTGGATTCGTTTAATAACTGCGACAATCCTCTTGAGTTAAAGGCACATGTGATTTAAAGGTGCTCTAGTTCGAATTGTAAACATTACGGTTTGTTTATTTACATGGTTGATTTTAGTAGTTTTTTTACCTCGGACAGGTGGCAGCACCGTATATACATGTACCAAAACATTAATGTTATCTATTTTTATATCTATCCTGATAAATATATTCTTGTAACTGAAATATATTTATGATTTTACGCTCAAAAACAAACAAAAAGTTGTGAAAGGCGAGATTTAATTCGATTTTATCTGATTTGTTAGTACCAGAAGTTGACAATAGGTGGCACACCGTAATGTTTACAATTCGAACTAGAGCACCTTTAAGACAGATTCTAATGGTGCATTCATCGGAAACTCTTTTTGACTTAATTAAACAAATTACAATGACGACAATAGGTCTTTATTCCCAATTCTAACAGTGTCATATTACTGCCTTGCATTTCACCCTCAAGAATTAAATTTCAACTCGGTTTATCAGAGGTTTAGGTGCACAACATTCGGTATCCATTTTGAGCTAATTGAGGTCAACTCTTTTTGACTTAATTAAACAATGCGACATTAGGTCTTTATTCCCAATTCTTACAGTGTCATGTTACTGCCTTGTATTTCACCCCAAGAATTAAATTTCAAGTCGGTTTATCAGTGTTTTAGGTGCACAACATTCGGTATCCATTTTGAGCCAACTGAGGTCAATTTTTTATAGCTGCTGACGAGTATTGTCTCAAAAAAGAGTTATTACAAGGAACAATAATGACGCATTGTAAAACACCACTGCCACTTTTACCATTCACAACGAAAGAAACATAGCTAAAAAAGTTGCGTCACTGAAAACGAAAGAATGTTTTCGTCATTGGCAACGAAAAAAGTTCGCAACTAAAAAACGTTGCGTCATTGGCAACGAAAGAAACTTTTCGTCATTGCAACCAAAAAGTTGTGTCATTGGCAAATGAAAAACAGTTGCGTCATTTGGCAAATGAAAAACATTGCGTCATTGGCAACGAAAGAAACTTTTCGTCATTGGTAACAAAAAAGTTGTGTCATTGGCAACTTAATTAAACAATGCGACATTAGGTCTTTATTCCCAATTCTTACAGTGTCATGTTACTGCCTTGTATTTCACCCCAAGAATTAAATTTCAACTCGGTTTATCAGTGTTTTAGGTGCACAACATTCGGTATCCATTTTGAGCCAACTGAGGTCAATTTTTTATAGCTGCTGACGAGTATTGTCTCAAAAAAGAGTTATTACAAGGAGCAACTATGACGCATTGTAAAACACCACTGCCACTTTTACCATTCACAACGAAAGAAGCATAGCTAAAAAAGTTGCGTCACTGAAAACGAAAGAATGTTTTCGTCATTGGCAACGAAAAAAGTTCGCAACTAAAAAACGTTGCGTCATTGGCAACGAAAGAAACTTTTCGTCATTGCAACCAAAAAGTTGTGTCATTGGGGCAAATGAAAAACAGTTGCGTCATTTGGCAAATGAAAAACATTGCGTCATTGGCAACGAAAGAAACTTTTCGTCATTGGTAACAAAAAAGTTGTGTCATTGGCAAATGAAAAACGTTACGTCATTGGCAAATGAAAAACGTTGCATCATTGGCAACGAAAGAAACGTTTCGTCATTGGCAACAAAAACGTTGTGTCATTGGCAAATTAAAAACGTTGCGTCTTTGGCAATGAAAGAAATTTTTCGTCATTGACAACGAAGAAGAAATTTCGTCCTTGGCAACCCCAAAAAATTGAATCTCATATTTATCCACTGATAAGCGGGATAGTTTTTTGAACTTTTTTCGTGCGTAGGTGAGGTAAATTACATCACATGAATGGAATACGAATTTCATGCATATTCTGAGGTGTTGCGCATGCAAGATTTTAAAAATCATTCGACAAGTAAAAAAATATGTTGCATCGTGCTTTTAGTCAATATTCATTCATGAAAAAAAAGATCGCAATCCTTAGTGTAATTACCCGCAGGTAAAATCCGCATCTTGTCGTAGTAGAGTAAACAAGGCAAATTGATTGGTGCAAGGTTATCCCCATTTCGATAAAGAAACAGGTACGATTTTTTTCTTTGTAGCGTTGGTTTACGATGTGGATCGATTCCTCGAAGCCCGGACTTTGATCCATCCTCCAATAAAGACCCACTTATAGGGAAATGAACCGGTCGTACAATTTCATCAGACATGAAATGGCACTATACACCATTAGATATTGGGGTACTGTTACCAAATCCATAACTTTGATTTTCTTTTCTGTATGTTCTCAAGGTTTTTAATAGGAGTATCGGATATGCGGTGTAATAACGCTTGTCAAATGAAATTTTAAACTGTATTTGGGTTTGAGAAATCTTCAAGGGCACCTCCATTGATTTTCAAGTTGGTTCCCGATCCCACCGTTAGGATTGTACACCGGGATCGGTATGGGGCCCAGCACCTCCCGTCGGCAAACTAAGAGAGGACAAGGCCTCCTCGCTGCATGCGACTGGTCGATGATGGCAAGGATGTTCACCTTTTGGGGACACATACATTGTAGATATACTCTTGGAGGAATTATAATTCCTCCAAGATATACTGTACATTCCCTTACTGAAGGTCAGTTTAGTAAATGGGAGAGCTGGCGCCCGTAATAACGATTTCTAGAGTGTTGCCATCTATCTCAGTGTTCATACAGAAGACAGCCATAGATCATGATTTTTTTCAATCGGGGAACACAGAGAAACCTGTGTAGGTATACTGTACATTCCTTTACTGAAGGTCAGTTTAGTAAATGGGAGTGCTTGCACCCCGTAGTAACGATTTCTAGTGTTGTCCATATCTTTGTTTTGCCATAGAAAAGACAGCTAGAGATCATGATTTTTGCAATCGGGGAACACAGAGAAATCTGTGTACGTATACTGTAGATTCTTTTACCTACGGTCAATTTAGTAAATGTGAACGCTGGCGCCCCGGTGTAACGATTTCTAGTGTTGCCCACATCTTAGTATTTCCATACAAAATACAGAGAGACCGTGACCCTTTTCATTGGGGAACACAAAGAAATCTGTGTACGTATACTGTAGATTCATTTACTGAAGGTCAATTTAGTAAATGTGAGCTGGCACCCCGGTGTAACGATTTCTAGTGTTGCCAATATCTCTGTGTTTCCATGATTACATCTTTATCGGGTGCACATCGCGATGAGGACGGCATAGTCGCCATCTCCGTTGCATGAAAGATGAGCCCTAGACACAACCTTATCTCAATGCAGGAGGAAACCAGCGCAGCCGGAGAAAACTCTACGTGATCAAAGAGAGTCGCTGTGATATGGATACGATTACATGTTTATCGGTACACATCACGACGAGCACGGCAAAGTCGCCATCTCTTTCCATGAAAGAAGAGTCCCTTATCTCAAAGCAATACTGCGGAGGCTCAGGAAATCCGATTAGGGGAAGCACCGAGTGGTTGTTCTCGGCAGGTGAACTCCGCCCACAAGCCAAGGATCCCCGGCCATAGTGAGACAGCGATGGGACTCATTTTGTTTGTTGGTGCAGAAAAATTGATCGCTTTCGGCAAGTCACTGATGGAAAATTCTTGTCACCATTAATCACGGTGTGCTGGCTGGTAAGCCGACTACAGCTCAGCTTTGACTTAATCATCATCCTTGGGCCTCTGTCATGAATCAAGGAAATGTGCAAGGCCGGGATATTTCAACTGGATGCTGCAGTGGACTTTATACATGTCGTGTAAAGCTGGCAGCATATACTTGTACGTATGGACAACATGCAAAAGCTCTATGACGCCAATTTATGCCACAGTTAGAATCACGAGGACAATTTTTTATGCCAAAGCACAGTAAAGAGCACCATGCCAAGTTATGCCACAGTAGCGAGCTCTTCGCCAAGTTAGGCCGCAGTAGAGAGCTCTACGCCAAGTTATACCACAGTTGAGAGCTCTACGCCAAGTTATGCCACAGTAGAGAGCTCTTCGCCAAGTTTAGGCCACAGTAGAGAGCTCTACACCACCATACCACAGTAGAGAGAACCATGACAAATTTATGCAAGTAGAGAGCTCTATGCCAGGTTATGCCACACTAGAAAGCACTATGCCAAGTTATGCCACAGTAAAGAGCACAACGCCAGTTTTTCCCACAGTAGAGAGCACCACGCCAAGTTGTACCACAGTAGAGAGCTCTACGCCAAGTTATGCAACAGTAGAGAGCTCTAACGCAAGTTATGCCACATTAGAGAGCTCTACGCCAAGTTATGCCACTGTAAAGAGCACTAAGCAAATTTATGCCAAAGTAAGAGCACTACGCCAATGGCATGAGAGCATCACACCAAGATATGCAACAATAAAAATCACTATTAGAACAATATCGCCACATTACACACGGGACGCCATTTGCATCGCGGAAGATGCACGGTCGGGGCTCTGCGGACAGACCTCGGCTATCCACCTGTCGACCAAATCCTAATTGATCGCATTTCATCCCGCGGTGTCCACATCGCGTATTCATGCAGCGACGAACTCATTTTGCCCTAATCATGGAATTAAGTATGAGAATTGCTACATATCCTGTTGGGATATTGTCGCATCAGGCACAATGCCCTCGTGAATTCTCCCGCTGCACCAAGGCCAAGTGCTTTATCTTTAACATGTTTAAAGGGCCTTTAGAGGCAGCTTTTTAGTGCATATTGATATGATCACAAACACAGAATTGTGGCATGAGGATCCAACTTGGGCATCATTTTTGAAGTAAAATTTCGTCTATGTCAACATTTGATTCATAATTCATGAGTTCATGGTTACTAGCGCCATCTGTTGCGTAGTGCAGGTACTGTTAGTAGCCTAATAGCGAGCTGCCTCTAGAGGCCCTTTAATGGCTGCTCCGCGTGAGAGTTTTCTAGCGCGAGTTGGCTCTCAATGGGCAATTCACCATTGTTTACCAAACCTACCGACTTATAACAATACTGCCCGTAGTACGCGCAATGAAATAGTCCGGGGGCCATGTGCTCACCTGTAAATGTACCAGAAGAGCGAACAACAAGTGTCAAGTCGATATGTTCCAGGGAAACATTACACCAGGTTAGAACTTTCTTTCTGGTGTTCATATGATATGTGCCAAAGTACATTTTTAGCTCACCTGGTGAGTTATAGTCGTGATGTGTTGTCCGTTGTCGTAGTCCGTCAGCAGGGCACGTTTCGTAAACGACGCGACGGCTAAAGGCCTATGGACTGCCCTTCAGTATTGCTGAAAGGGTAAATGTCGTCCTGAGTATACACAAAGATTACCCAGGATCTCAATCTTCACAAAAACAATACCCTGGGTGTACTTTCGGTAGCCGAACATCACCCAGCATCGTACTATGACACCTGGATTCGAGATTGTCTCGCCCGTGGCCACGTGACCGCCTGAAGATTGTCATGAACATATACACGCTTCCTATAAAACAACAGGAAGTGACGTAAATGGAGGAGTACATGGAGGAGGCTGCCATGACAACCATGCAAACATTTCACTGTTGCGTGTTGGCCGCCGCAGTCCCGATTCGATTTGGACATGTGCTGGACGCCGTTTTGGTAGGTTTTTATTCCAGTGTTCACGTTATGGTTGTCAACAAGTTATCATTATCAACATGTAAGATGATAAGGACTTTTCAGTGACACTTAATTGAGTGTGTTGTTACATTTCTTTGATGAATAAAGAGCTAATTCGTCAATCATGCAATTCATCATGCAATTCGCGAGAACACAAGATTCCGTGGGATTTCTAAATAGGACTCGTTCCTAGGCACAGATTGCGGAAGCTGGGTGATGTTCGGCTACCGAAACTACACCCAGGGTATTGTTTTAGTGAAGACTGAGATCCTGGGTAATCTTTGTGTATACCCAGGACGACATTTACCCTTTCAGCTTCAGTATTGCAATATTCAGTATTGTAAGATATCCAAAATAAAGCACAAAGAACGACACGTAAAATGATATAATACGTAAAGTCGTCTCTGAATTTCGCAAATTTTCGACCCCAACAGGGGCCTTCCTCGGGCACTTTCTTACTACGACTCGAGATAGTCCTAACGGCTTTCTCGTCTACAACTCGAGCTCGCATCGCAAAGATTGTGAGGTCATGAATTTATTTTTGAGTTTATTATGTATCCTGTTTATTTGCGGTTTTAACCGCCCATACAAATGTTACTTAAGACTGGGAATCGTTCCTCCGATGCCAGAGGCTATACAACATCCCGGACTACCATCAGCTGATTGATAAATCCGATGAATAGCCACAGGATTCAGTGTCATTTAGCTTGGTCACTGGCAGGTGATATAACCCGAGGAGATTAGCCACGGTACCTTTACAAACCAGACGAGATGTGTTTCGTCTTTCGACGCGGCACGACAGACATGGTCAAGTGTAATACGAAACAATATACTCACCAGAAGACGAATGTAGCAGAGTTTTCGATTGCCTGCAGCAATAGACGGCTGACTGAAACGAGATAGACCCCAAAAGAAAATGAGTCAAAGAGAAGGCGAGCACAAAAATCGACACACAATATATTATGATAATGTATATAAAGTCCATTTCCAGAATATTGGTTCGCTATGGAGCCGCTTGGAGCGCCAGCTGCGGCCATATGGACCCCTATTTTCACACTACTTTTCCAAAGCATTTGTATGACGTAATCAAGCTTTACTTCACGTTTACGGCCTTCTTTTGCGGAGTTTGAACGTCATATTGCGTCTGGTGACAGTCTACCATTAGCTGTCAACCTGATTGGTTGGGCAGTACGAACAAACGTCAGGAAAGGTACAAATTTCGGCGATTTCTAAATCTATTTTTAGACATTTTAATAGGGAGGCCAGACGGGAGTCTGGGCGGTAGATAAAATGGTGTTTAAACGTTTGTAAACTGTACTAAAAAATGTAAATACGTACATGGACAATGTTGTCAATAGCTATTGGGAGCTATTTTATGTAATGCGCACGATTAGACACGATTTTTAAAGCAGTTACCGGTCAGGAGTTGAGAAGTCATTATCCTTGCGATTCCGTGACCTGATCGTCAATCAATACACCGCGGAGGGACTATTTCTTCACATATTAGGCCCAATATGCATGCGCGATGTAGTTCGTAATGTACCGGTACTTTATATACAATCGCACTGTTTTCGTCAGTCTTTGATACAAAAAAATGTTTCTTATTTTGATACATTTTATTTTGATACATTTATCTACGCTGACGGTGGACAGGTTAACGATTGTGCATCATTTGCCGAAATTTCAACACAGGCGGAAATTTCCAGCGCCGCCTGACATATCCAAACAATACATGGATGCATGCATCAGCGCCGCACAGAGTGCTTAGTCGCCATGGCCGAGTGGCAAAGCAGCCTGCCCATGGAGCAGAAGGTCCCGGGTTCGATACGCGGGGAGTGTAAATTTTTCTTTGGCTTGACTCATTATTTTTTTGTTTCTTCTTTTACCTTTTCTTTTTTTCATCGTGTATTTAATGATCTTTAATGCATCTATTTAATGATGGGAATGCATGTAAAACATGTCTTAGGCCTACTGTTATCATTACAGTCATCACTTCCTCCACATCCTTAATTCCTCACTTCTCCCCAACCATGCTTATTCGACATAGCGAACCCCAGTTGCCACCAGGCTTGTTTGCAAATTTTCGACCCCAACCGGGGTCTTCTTCAGGCTGGCACTTTTCCACACTAGATTTCAGAATTTTTTCCCCTGAAATCCAGTGTGGAAAAGTGCCAGCCTGAAGAAGACCCCGGTTGGGGTCGAAAATTTGCAAATATTCTGGAAATAGACTTTATATACACTATCTTATTAAAAGAAAATGAGTGTGTGAGATTGCCACGAACGACGACAGAATCGAGATAGACACGAAAACACATCCTCCAACAGCAGGGCTTTGGTCTTGTTCCTCTTTATACACTCGCACACAAAGCCCTGCTGGAATCATCCTCCAACAGCATGGCTTTGGTCTCGTTCCTCTTCATCCACTCCCACACGAAGCCCTGCTGAAATTGGGTCTCACAGCAAGGATGACGCGGTCAGAAATCCATTGCCCAATCAGAGTGCAGCATTTTAGGGTGTGAATTCTAAATAATTATGACTTGCATAAACAATCAAAAATAATAAGAATCTGATTTATATATACGAAGAACCACTGGGATAATATTCAGTCAATTTTGAAAAGACATGAGTGATTTGTACAAAAATTCTACGATAAAACAGGGTAAAAACCACGAAAGTACCAAAACCACGACAATAGAGGGAGTGCAACTGGAGTATGGAACAGCCGCACCAGATTCACTGGCTGTTCTATTTCAGCAGGGGTTTGTACGAGTGGATGAAGAGGAGCGAGGTAAAAACCCTGATGTGGGACGATGCCGTGCCAAAACAAAATAGAGTACTTTATTGCGACGAAAGACGCTGCCGCAGAAAATTTGATACGGTTTCAAGACTTGGCGCATGATTACTTTAGCAGCCCCCCGTGGCACGGTCCCATATCCCCCCGCCACTAGAATATGCAGATTTGGGGCAAAGGTCAACCAATCACGTGCGGTAGCGGCAAAGCCCAGACAAGGTGAAACTAATCGAGCAGGAAAATGAATGTTATTCGGCGACTGACAAGGCTACATGGACGGCGGTGGGACAGAAAAAATAATCTATATGTAACTTAACAATCGAGAATTTCCTGCACATTGATTATATTTGTCCCTACGGAGCGCCAACGGATATGAAGAAAGGGGTATGATTAAGTGTTGGACCCGACGGGGCCGCGGCGGACAGCTACCGATTGATCAAGATATTAGTTCATCGCCATTTGCCTTTCGGTACACCGCCCCGAGGACAGGGCGTAATAAAACGCATCGACGATTTCGCGAAAGGGCAAACTCGCAAATCCAAAACGTCAATAATCAATCTTTGATCCCTCTTCTTGGAATTAACGTATCAATTCCTGTTGGATGAAGGCTGGTGATTTGTCAAATAATTTCGAGGGTGACATTTGCAGTGTAAACGCCTTTGTAGTGGAGCCACGGTGGTGTAGTGGTTTGGGTCTCCGACTAGCGGTCAGAAGGTCCAAGGTGTGACAGGTGTGACAGGAATCAGCGTCCTAGGAATACAGATCCGCCAAACAATCGCCCGCTGTTGTAAGGTTATACTCGAATGGTCATGGTCTCTCTAGCCACATATTCTAATCCCTCGCTGAACAATAAGACCGGACTTAGATTCCTGGGGGACTTGGATTCCTTTCACACCTGGTTCGAATCCCACTGGGCGTGAGACTTTGGGCAAGTCTCTTTGCCTCACTGGCCTCACTCCACCCAGGTGTATAAATTTCACATCTCGCATCGATCACGGCGCCTCCTAGTAATATTTTCTACGGCCACTTCCGGTTTACCTCGCTTGCAGATGTAATTCCTGGGAGCCAGGTTAATTTTTAACCTCACTTCCAGGAGTAAGGCACAAAATAGTAGTATTTTGTATGGCCACGACCGTTTTACCTCGCTTCCAGGTGTAATTCCTGGGAGCCAGGTGAGTTTTTAACCTCACTTCCAGGAGTAAGGCAAAAGTTCCTACCTCACTTCCAGGAGTAAGGCAAAAGTTCCTAGATCGAGGTTGAAAAACACGTGTTGGTTCCCGCTGCCGCCGCCAAGGGGATATCGGCACCTCCATATCCTGGCGGCGGCTTTGGGAACCAACACGCGTACTTCATCGTAGATCCAGGAAAGTTTTGCCCGTACTCCTGGTAGTGAGGTGAAAAACTAACCTCTCTCCGGAATTACACCTGGAAGCGAGGTAAACCGGAAGTGGCCATACAAAATGCTACTAGGTGCGCTGTGGTCGATGCGAGACGTGGATCGGTACATTGACATATTAATTTATTTGCATTGTTAGGCTTGGCCACCTTCTGGCTTCTGGGTTTGACATTCACAAACACTCGACCGGAGCAAATCCTATTGAGACAAAAAATGCATTCTTTGCCAAGAATACTTAATTACTTCATCTGACATTTTTTTGTCCCATCATTGCCCGGAGAAAATCTGATAATCTACTTTGGTTCGTGATAAATGTATTTGTAAACACCTTGGACATCTGACCACGAGGCCCAGACTTTGGAAACTTCCGATATTTACCTAATGGGAAAAGTGCTTCTGGAAACTATTTCCCTCGAGGTAATGCCCCCATCACACTGAGCTACTTCTCGGTACGTTCTTCTGTTCTTGAAAATGTTGCCGAACGCTCAAACTGCGTGCGAACGGAGTGGAGGTAGTGACAACTTATAGCAGTCTCTTTACGAACTTCATGGACGGGCTCGGACGGGAAGGGTGCTCCAGCACTTCGAGAAGTTATTTGGCCAACGTTACACGTTCGAGCCCATTTTACGATACCGGTACTTCGCTGGCAAGTGTGTTTGTGACGAAACATCATGTTGGTCAGAAAATGTTGTAAAAATGTCGACAGTTTCCACACACCTTGGAGCAATTCTCCACTGATTCTATTACACTACGTGTCAGAACCAACAAAAACGAAATCATACAGAACGAAATGTCGGTGATGCCGAAGTTTTGTTTCTTCCGCCTTGCCTGTTGTCTTGATTGGTCACAGTGGTGTCGGCTACAGGCGCCAAAAACGCAGACACCGGTCGAATAAACTCATAGCAATGCAAAAACCTCATTGTGCATATCACATAAATAAAGTAGGAATGACCAAGGCCCAACGGCGGCGGCGGCGGCGGAATCAGTCCGGCAGCAGTACAGACAGCTGCGACAACCACCACCAAAGAGAATGCAAATGTCCATTGAACCTCGTCCCTAGGATCTAACTCGAAATTTCTTCATCTGCTTTTGCCTTGAGACGAGGTCATTTTCGGCATTCGGTCGTTAGACCCTGGATTCACTTCCAAGATTCCTGGCACCTCGTCCCCATGGCTTATTTCAACCTCGATTACAGTAATGATTGCAAAAAATATATATTTTCATTAAGCTGTATTATGAACAGTTATGTCTGTCATCATGAAGAATAATGTTTGCTATGATATGAAAAAATAAAATAAACCATATTTTTAATCCATTCCCTGGGTATGACGTCAGACCAATAGAGGAAGTGCAGCGACGATTGTGACGTCACTGCCGCGACGAGATGCCGCCATGTTGGACGTCACGTCCAACGCATTCGTAGCTTCAAATGACGTCCAACATGGCTGACGTGCGAATTATGACGTCAATGATGACGTCACGTGAAGTTCCTCTATATGTACATTCAATGCATTGTACACCAAGTACACGAGCCAATCAAAGCCCTCTCCGAATATTTCGCGAATTTTCGACCCCGGAGACGACTTTCCGCTTTATTGTGTACTGTGTGTCGTTTTTGTGCTGTTTTTTTGATAGCCAATCAAAGCCGAGGTATTCGGTTCTGAAGCCAGGGCTTAACAAGCCAACGTTAAGCCCTGGGAACGAGGTTGAATGTCCATTATCTTTATTTCGTCGCATGAAGTTAGATGCCTGCTTTGAGTTGCACATGACAATATGCTTAATTTAATGTACTTTTGCGAAGAAGACAAGATTATAGAATAAAATTTCGAATAACTTGTTTGATGCGGAGGCGCGGAATTGATAAAAAAGCGTGAATGATGTCTGGGTAATCCTATTAGTCATTTTGTTGGCATCAACGATTGTGGTAAGATAACTCAATCGGACATGATTCGCATTAAATTGGTCTTTTTCGAGATTTGGATGAAAGAATGTGATTTTGTTGACGGTCTTGATTGCATTTTAGAGTTGTTTCAAGATGTCGTTGATCACGGCTCAATGCGAGGGGATCTAAGCAGAAATGCCAACGTAACATCTGCCAGTGTTCCCCGTTTTTCAGTGTTTTCTTCTTTGTATTGGGAACATAGTGACAATGTCAATAGATAGCTCGAGAGATCATGACTGATAGGGCAGTACAATGATGGGGAACATCCACACACAGAAATGCTGACAGATATTACACCAGTGTAATATTTTTCACTGCCCTCTCCCCGATTGACAATGCCCCCCCCCCCCAAAAAAAGACTGACGGATGAAGACATAGGTCACGCACCAGTAATGCATGGCCAATGCATTTACCATTAGAAATGGCGAGTTGTGCTCATAGATTGGTCCCAGACNCTTTATTATGAGCCACTTCGATAATGTTTCTGGACAGTCCACAGCCGCTGGTGGCATTTGCTACCTTTTTAGGCCGCCCTTTCCCTTCTTTCACTTCTCGCTTCGGCATCCTGTCTGCTGCGGTTTGCACGACCATCTCAGCGTTGACAAACTCAGCGAAGGTAGCGTACTGCGCATGCTCAGAAGCCAGGAGCGGAAATCGGAAGTTCCATTTTCGTGGGCGGTGAAAATGATCGGGTGCCAACTTTTGCTTGTTTAGGACCACTTTAAGCGTTTGTCTTTGGTAATCTAAATCTATCGGGTAATGTCACCCAGACGGCGACGAAGCATTAAGCAGCGCAAAAAAATCCTGGTCGGTTTGGTTGTCTACCTCTAGAATACAGATGAAGAGGGAAAAAATATTGTGACAACGCGTCATCGTACGGCGGTAAAAAAGGCCGTGAACGGGATGAGAATTGTAAACAGTCTACGCTGATGTGCCGGTGGCTACATGGCTGAAATATAGTCATCTTGTCGTGGAAAAAATAGTACAATAGAGAGGTTGCGAGTTAGGTACGGAGCGAAGCAAAACACTGCGAGAGGAGTGTATTCAATATGTCGCTGCAAGTTAGAGAAAAAAAATCCACAAATATCCAGACAAAATGGTGATAATAGCAAATCTCAAGAAATATGTCAAATTTCGATATTTTCACCATTCTCGTGATATCCAGCATCTGAATTCAGTGAAGACCTAGAGGAGTGCATATCTAGGACTGACTTCAAATACTTTTGATATAAATTTTGGAATACAGAAGCGAAAATTTTGCCTTGAATGAAAACTTGAATTCCTTCCGTTGTAATAATTATGTCCACCACTGTATATCGTGATGTAATTTTCAAGCCCCTTGATAGACTAATTAATGACAAGGTCTGCTTATAATTCACAGGACAGCAACAAAGAAGAATATGGATATCCACCCTTTGACATCGGACCACGACACAGTCATTTTCCAGACAATTTATGTCAGGTCAAAGTGCCCCTTCCCCACTGCCCAATGACCCGACTCCTAACGACACATATAAGCCGAATTAGTCACATCCTGTGTGCCAATTTCCTAAGGGATCATCTCAAAACTGCTTGATGCCCAGAGATAGGAAATTTGTTCATCTCTCTCTGGACCCCCTCCCCCTCTAAATGACGAAAAAATCATATGTCTGGCATCAGCACTTTTATTTCAGAATATTTTGGTGTTTCTATGGATGACCAGTAGGGTACATGATAAAACATGATAAATCTTCCTATATTGGAAGTTCTCTGGTTTCTTTCTTCTAATTTACACGTGATGCCAAAAGTTCTAAAAAAGATGAGATTTTGGTCAGGAACGTGCTGACCCCCTCTCTCCCAGACGAAAAAAATTCGTCTCTCTGGGCATCAAGCAATTTTGAGATGATCCCTTAATGCTAATAACATCCCCCAGTCGGCATTCCATATAGTAACGTTCGTACAATTTATGGCTACAACATATCCTTTTATGACAAGCGACGTGTTGGTTGGACAGGCTTACAGATTACCACCTTATATACTATTAGTATCCCATTCTCGATTGACACCAATTGCTTTGTGGTTGTACGTGTTGCGGTGAAGATTTCCCGTGCGGCTAGTTCCAACAAGAAATTATCCTTCGGAAGTTGCCGAGTACCGAGGTGGAAAAATCCGCCGAAGAAGCGCTTTTGAGGGCCCTGATTTCTACCAACGTCTCGAGTCATTGAAACGGAAAGATAGCCAAAGGCAGGTGTAATGTGTGACAGTGCCCGTTGTCTTGTTTGACGGACACCCCAAAACAGAGAGATATGTATCAGCGCCTCTGCCTTTATGTCATGTTAAGTGAGGTTGAGATCAGCGACTTATCATGGATAGTTACACTACAGGCCCAAAGCTTGGGGCCACCCACAGATTTAAAAAAAATCATTCACGTCCGTCACATGGGTAGGACAGTAAGCCATGATGCTTTGTACCTTGTGCCCATGCAAGACAAGTAAAAAGACCCCCATCCAAGTGAGCAACATGAGTGGCTAGAGATGGCCTCTTCCGTACTTACAGGGCCAGTAACGCTCTGGCTTCGGCCGTGATGGAAAAATCTGAAGCCCAGGCCACACTGTGGCGACTTTAGGAGGGCGAATCCCCGCGCACGTGAATGAAATGGTCCATGGACCATGTGCTCATCCCTTTGGACATAATAGTGTAATGACAGAGAGAGGCATGTACAGTACATGGTCCATGGACTATTTCATTCTAGTTCGCGGGGATTCGCCCGTCTATGTCGCCACAGTGTGAGAGGGGCTTAATACAAAAACATCGCCATCAGGATCGGGGGAACGTTGATTCTGAGGTTGCCTGTTTGGCTTGGAATTTTTTTTGGACACTGTATGTACGTATAACTCAAAATAAGTGGATGAACAAGTTCTAAATCATGGACTAATGTAATTTGCCCACGCAACCTCGTGTCCAATTGGTTCATAAAGGGCCTGTCACACTGAAGTAATTTTCAAAACGTCCTGCCCCGTCCTACAAAAATCGTAAAACGGGCTAGAACGTGTAACCCTTGGCAAAACAAGCCTGGTGGCGTTAAGGTTCACGTAGTGAAGTTAGTGTCGAAAAAATATCGCAATTGAGGGATACTGGGGCAGCATTTTAGAAATTCTGAACTTCCACCCGACATGGCCCTAAGGATAGTTCATTGGTTTGCCACCAGAGAAGTTATGGCCCTACACGTAGAATCCAGGCAGTGCTCATCCAGGAGGCGATTACCTACACTCGACGAACGGTAGCCTGCTTTGTTCACCCACGTGGTGATGATCGACTCATTATTCACAGGGGAGGCAGGCAAGGCGTGTTGATTTCTAACTAGGCCTTTCATAAGAGTTATCTACATTAATAATTCATACCTTCTCTCAAAAAGCGGTTAGTTTATTGTAACCTTTCTCCCACAAAATGTATCATTTTACGCAAACAGCAAATTCGTTTGTGATGTTGATTTATACCTAACAATCCTGAAACCCCTACGCCTTCCAATAATAGGCTCGTCCTACCTGTGTTATTCTGCCATGTATTGGATATCGCGAATGCACTGGGCATTAAACGCACTTTTTAGGTCAACTAACGAATATTACGGTCCCAGAAGAAATCCGAAGCAGCAAATGTATATCTACTTTTGACTTATTAAGGTTATTCACTAAAAGTTCATCTTTATCGAAGGTTATCCGATTTTATTGGCTTCCAATCTTCAGCCTCACAATGAAAGTTTCCTGTATGAGTGCGAAGCCCTGTTTATGGTAATGTGAATAACCGCGCGATCGAAGAGTGAATCGGGCAAAACCGGTATGAAAATAATGGTCACTACGTGAACCAATAATGCCTCGATGTTCTGGAGCACCCTTCCCGTCCATGAAGTTCGTAAAAAAGACTAAAAAGTTGCCACTACGTCCACTCCCTTCGCACACAGTTTGAGCCCGTTCGGCAAAATATTCAAGAACGTACTGAGAACTGCCTCAGTGTGACAGGCCCTTATTACTGGAACGTCATCTTCATGAAAAGATGGATGAGCCCAGAAAAAGACTTATCAAATCCCAGAAATCGCCTGCAGAGTTGTGCGAAAAAGTAATTATCAAGAGTTTGTTTCATTTTCGTCTCAAAAAGCACGGTTATCTTTGACAGTTTCGAATGAGATTCACTTGAAAGAAACCGTTTAAAGGAAATTTGCGTTTACTGGAAAGAAACGGTACGTTTTTCAATTACGTCATCAATATTCTGAGTGCTGATTGGTCCAGCCTTCATCACGTGACACTGTTCATGAACGTGAAAAACTGGATAATACCACAGGCTGCCCAGGATTTGCTGCTCAATGAAACAGCATGTAATTAAAAATGAAATAATTATTATCCATACGTAGGCCTATTCTTGTGCGAGTGCCAGCAACCGCACTTCACGTAATGTTAATTGACACTAATTGACAGCATCGCCAGCGCCAGAGCCACACACTGGGCGCGCCTGACATCTAGCGGCGGTGGACAATACCATTATTATTTTATTGATCGTTGAGACCAGTGACACGCCCTTGGCACAGTATGTTAGGACGTGATAGTGCGGCTGGTCTCAACCGATTGATAGCTTCTGATACCCAACATCGGAACACATCGGGCGTTTCCGTCGAAGCTGGATGGATTCTTGGATGACTAAACTGAGCTTGCGAGGCATTTTTTAATTACATGCTGTTTCATTGAGCAGCAAATCCTGGGCAGCCTGTGATAATACCATCGACGACTGTGATGTTCAAATGCTACTGAATCGTAAAGGAAATCAGTACACATCTAACTCAAGTACGTCAGAACATTTGTCGAAACTTAAAGGAGCACGGTATTGGATCTCAAGAGCGTTATTTGACTGCCGACGTAGAGGGAGCCACCTAGCGGTAGTAAGATAAACTACAAAAATGCATTATAAAATGTACGTAGTATTAGTAAATCGGGTCAATTCGCCGACAACGTAGTTAGTCCCTGGGTTGGAGAGTGGCGCGGTGGCGCTGGCTGTCGAGAAAAAGTGGCAATACCTCTTTAAAGAGGTTTCTCGCCGCAAGAACTCCGACTCCAATAAGGATGTAACAGTTTTTTATTCATGGGCTGTAGGAGTTTCAAATCACATGAATATTTTTTTTACTTTTTACGTACTCCTTCATCAAGCTTATTAAAAAGCTGTATACATATATGTAAAGGAATTGGCCCTAATTAATGGGGTGTTGTTTATCAAACAGTTTCTTTGATCAAAAGTGCTACATCTTTATACAACATCCAGGTTTTTAGAGGGACGTTTTAAATTACAGTTCTTAAGGGAAAGAACATTTTTACACTTGATTTTTGCGGAATAGAGGTATGTTTTCAAAACTTCACTCTTAGAAAAAAGGTTCTAAAAGGGTTCTTTGTCTGTCACTGTGGGAGAACCCTCTAAAAGGGTTCTATACAGAAGACTGTAGGTCCATAAAGAACCCTGAAAGGTTCTAATTGGAACCTTAGGGTTCTATTTGGAACCTTTAAGGGTTCTTTGTGGACCTATAGCGTTCTATATAGAACCCTTTTAGAGGGTTCTTCCACAGTGACAGCCAAAGAACCCTTTTAGAACCTTTTTTCTCAGAGTGTTGAGTCAAAGATCATCCCGATTTGTCAAATAGAAGCAGACGACGCTGTCCTAATTTGCATAAATTATGCACGTAAGCAATCACAATTTCCTGCCGACTTTCCTTCCACTGGAAGTGATTTACATACCGCCTGGTGGTTTTAACCTCGGGAGCCGCTACATTAATAGTTGATTAGTTTTTCCTCGATGGGGGTGGCGGCGGGGGTGCAAATGATTTCATGATGGTAGCGCTGCAGGATATCTGGTTGTTTTCATATGGGGGGGGGGGGTATTTCAAGGGCCCTGCTGGATGAAAACGCTTACCCTGAAATGTACAATTTAGATTGATTGACTAATTTTTACCTTAGTTCGGGGGCAACTTACGTCATTTGTCAATATTACAGAATTTTCAGAAAGCACCCGAAACGCCAACGTGAATGTCTATCCGTTTGTTCGGTGCTCTCTTCGAAGCACCGAACAATGGGTTTGGTGTTGGCCTTAGCGTTGGCGTTTCGAGGCTTTGCGAAAACTCCCTGTCCTACCCATCGGTCACCCATCCACGTTGATATCGCGCTCAACGTTGCTTAACTTCTAGCTGCGAGGCCAACGCGCCAACCTGAGCGCGCTTGCGCCTCCGAGAAACTGCCGGATCCGCTAGTTGCCGCGAGTTGCTTCGAGTTGCCTATGTTCTACCTTTCGGCGACTAGTTGTCTGCAGTTCCACTCAGATCCGTCGACCTGCGCCTGCATGCGACTGGTCAGTTGCTTGAATGTGAATATTCATTGAAAATCACGTGACGTATACCGAAAAAAGAAAATGGCGGCAGTGGAATGGACCGAGGGCATGGAAGACGCGCTGTCGACATGAGCGTGCTGTTCAAGGTAACTGCCAGTTGCTCCGAGTTCCTCTTAATCGCTGAAACGTCGACCTGCGCGTGGTGGTTTTTTGATCCGCGACGGATCCGTCGAGTTGCTTCAAGACGCAATGTCGACCTGTAAGCCCCTGCACATTCTGTGACTCACAGTTCAGTTTCAGTTTTCAGTCCCTGGATGAATGACAGTTCCACTGATATCCATTGAAAGGTGACATTCTCCAAAGAAACGAACGCGCTAAGAAATTCTTCTTTGCTTTGAAACAAAAAACCGTAACAACAGCCCCAACTGAAGAAACACTCTTGAATTAAGCCGTTAAGTTCGCTATTTCCTAAAGGTTTTACAAATCGGGTTTCATTTAGTCGTCACTAGATAATGAAAATTCAATCGCAATAGATTTTACAGAGAAAGCTTTAGGGATGAATAGTTAAATTGCAGAAATGCAAATTTATAAAGCTAACCGAGACAAGTGCAAGTCGAGCGGAAAAACGGGTTCGTGACTTAGTAAATATCTTTGAGGTGTTTAGAGTGTGTTTTCTCCAGTTGACCGCACACCTTAAGGCTTCCTTTACATAGAAGTATACGGTATACGAAAACGCCGGTGGTTAACAATGGCTTCACGATCATGAATCCATTGAAGCCGTGTTACTCGGCGTTTTCGTATACCGTATACTTCTATGTAAAGGAAGCCAAAGGCCCTTATTACAAAGAAGCATATACGGTATACGAAAACGCCGGTTAACAAAGGCTTCAAATGGATTCAGACCGTGAAGCCATTGTTAACCGGCGTTTTCGTATACCGTATACTTCTATGTAATAGGGGCTTTAAGGGACCGTAGAGGCTGCTTCCTCATTAACATTTTGATATGCTTACACACCGATCAGTTGGCGACAGTATTGTACCTTTAGCCATTTGGGGCCAAAATCTGCCTGAAAAGTCCTTTTTTCGGTGACATCTGGAGAAGGGGACATTTGCCCCTGTCCCTGCACTAGCTACCATAGGTGGCCTAAAAGGGTGTCGGTAGCGATGTATTACCGGCGTGTATCAAGTGATAACATCAGCGAATGAGACAAATGAAAATGGCCCCTTGGTATTTCCCAACTCCGCCCTTAATCTGCAATAACACTCACTAGTCACCGCTATTCTCGTCAACCGGCGAGGCCATAAATTGAAACTAATAGAAACATTCCGACGAATTGTTTAGAAAATCACTGGGGAAATCGTGACCGGCAAAAACCCTGCCGCTATCCGCAAGGAAATCATCATGAAATATCTGTGTCTGTTTTTTTTGCCCATAAAAATCGATGACACGGGATGAAATCGGGGGTGGAAGCTGTCACACCACAGGTGGGGTAGTTATAATCACGGGAACGGTGTTGCCATTTTTGACGGAGCGGAACAAAAATGAAAAGGGGACTGACCTACAAAACGGAACGGGCCTGATGGTGTGGGTGATGGTGTCTAGGAGTTGTCAGCGAGTTGACCAATAGGTGTCACTACGGCCCAAATAAATGCATATAGCGGACCCAGTCATTATCGATCGAGCAGCAATCACGTAGATTTTCCTGTATATTGGTCCGCTAGAACTTTGCTGCCATCTGTTGGCAATATGCGCGGCTGACTGCTCCTATTGTGTAAGTCAGTGCCAATGCCAACGCCAACTCAAAATGGTTTTTGTGAACTCCTCTTTCTGGGGAAGGGTTCCCCGATCAATGCAGACTAACATAGCCCTCAAAACAATCGATTATTGGAATATGTATTGTCCGAAAATAGATATTACCGTCGGACATCCAAGTTGCCAGAGCGAGACAGACAGTCCATATTTTCCTTCTCCAACAATCCATGTGTCCATTGATTCCATGTTTTTCAAATACCCAACTCAAAGCGAGGAACGCAGACTGACGAAATATGTAACCATTGTCGTAAAACAAACGCCCTTTTACGACACATGCATCAACAAAAGGACACACACACACAATAGTTACTCACTACATTATATTGCCAAATTGACCCATGAAAGAGGAGCCAACCATTCAAAATGTCAAGAAATACAACTGAAGATTTTTTCACCTTTGAAGATGTTTGATCCAAAATGAGACAGGACATAGTAATAAAGTTCAAAGGATGACATTTAGCATGACCGCCTGAGAAAATACCGAATGAATGAACGGTTGGATGTCAAAGGACACGGCGTTATCTTCCGTTAGGTGAAAACCAGGTTTCTTTGTTTATTTTTACGGTTCTTTTACGACCTCAAAGAATGGTTAGCGAAGAATTGAAACGGTCTTTGATGAAGTCAGGCTGTTGTTGTTTTTCTATCAGTTGTGGCTTTTGTTAATGGTAGATTTAGCGCCTTCTTGATTCTTAGTTTTTTCAGTGCCAATGGCAACTTCATTACTTCTACAAAAATACATAGGTACTAATTCTTTTAATCTCACTGAATGCCTGTCACATAGGTATTCATTGGAACACAATCTTTCAGAAGTTTCCAATAAATGTACCTGACGGTGTTCAGGTGCCTCTAAACATTTTGTGTACATTTTTGTGTACCTTTATTCTCATTTTCGACAAAATTGCCCTAGGCAGTGAAAGGGCCGTCGTATAGAGGTTCTTCACCGACGTCACAACTCTCCCGGATTAGAATTCAAATATGGCCGCCAGTCGTCCATCTTGAAAATGTACTTTGCCTCATATTTCTTGAACAACACCACAAAGAATGTTCTGTGACAGTAAATTGGATTTCTTGGTGTCATAAGAAAGACATCTTGACTAATCAAGGCCTCCGGTCACTCCGCCCTTCGAACTACGCTCCCTTCACCCTTGACGACCACCGTTTGTCATCCTGCTCGCAGACAGGTCGTTCCATGGACCGCACACACCCCACCACTGTCAATGATAAATGCGTGTAATCCAATGTTTTGTGAATAAAACATGCATTAACGTATTAGATTATTCTTCATTTTGAGATTTTCATCGATGCAAACCTCACAATGTTCCTATCTTCGTCATAAACCGCGCTTTCAGTAACGTTTGGCTGCTTCAGCCGCCACGCTCATGGGCGGCAAATGCGAGCGATAAATGCTACGGTGGTCGGCAAGGGTGGATGGAGCGAGTTCATAGGAGGAGTGACAGGAAGCCTTGGTTGGGCAAGATGAAGAAAGAGGACATCATCAGCTAATAAATGTTATTTGCCAATTTCCAAAATAATTAGCCATGTCCACGAAATTAACAAATTAATCTCGGTTTCCTTTTTTTTGATACACACTGTATATCCAAGATGTCGAGAGTCGCTTTTGTTCCCTAAGTTTTTAGTCACCAAATGGCTCTTGAGCCAAAAGTACTCACTGAATCGGGAAAGCACGGTATAGGGCTTCTGAATTCGCCATCCAAAAATACATCCTTTTATCAAAGTCACAATGAAGTGTCTGGTTGCATTTTGCAACCATATATGAGCAATAAAAAGGCAATTTCCAGAGTGTTTGCGAATTTTCGACCCCAACCGGGGTCTACTTCAGGCTGGAACTTTACAATCCGAAACTCTAGAACAGACTTAAGAACAGACTTTAGACCCCGGTTGGGGTCGAAAATTCGCAAACACTCTGGAAATTGCCTTTTTATTTATCATATATTGTGTGTCAATTTTTGTGCTTTTCATCTCTTTGGATATATGAGCAATGAGGCCATATTGTGACCCCTCGTTTCTTAGAAAAGGAAACCTTAAAGTCATATGCTCACGAGAGCCGTCGATTCGAGTTTTTGTTCAAAAACGAGTTGAGAAAGTTTGTTAGCAATAGTGAGTTAGATAATGAAAAAATACTGTTTATGGTCACAGTCAATCATCAATCAGATTATTTCACATGGAAGCACGTCACTATCACGTGACTTTCTTAACTCGTGTTTAAACAAAAACACGAAGCGACGGCTAGGGTAGCTCTTCATTCAATGTTCACTTGAATTTCGTAACTCGTGTTCGAAGAAAAATACGAATCGACGGCTAGGGCAGCTTTCATGGAGGTCTATCTTTAAAGCGATTTAGTCGCGGCAGTAAAAAATGACACTAAGACTAATTTCGTGGACCAAGAAGTCCACAATTTCAAACTTAAAAATTTCGTATTTTAGCAGATTACAACCCTGGATAGGCCTAGATTTGCAGTTGACCGTGTTTTAAATGTTGTTCGAAGGCAGCAAAGCCACAGCAGTTGTGCAAATATGCACGTAGTAGACAATAAATTCCCGATAGATTAGTGCAATGGTCCATGGACCATGTGCTCACCTGGGTGAATGAACCAGAAGAACGAACAACAAGACAGTGTCAAGTCAATATGTTCCAGGGAAACATCATAAAAGCTAAGAACTTTCTTTGTGGTATTGTTCATGAGATATGAGCCAAGTACATTTTTCAAGATGGACGACTGGCGGCCATATTTGAAGTGCAATAGAGCTAAAATTTGGCAAACATCTTGAGGGTGTCTGTACACATACATATTCGTAGGCCTACCAAGTTACGAGATTCTAGCTGCTATTACACTTTTTGTGTGACGAAAAGTTTTCGTTTTCGACCACCTGGTGGCCAAGCCATCGGACCGAAACTTGGTGTCATAGGTTATCTGACTCAGGGGTATACAAGTACAAAGTTTCAGGTCAATAGCCCCAGCGGTTACGAAATGTGCCCTGCTAACGGACGACGACGTCGACATACGCTGTCGCTGCACCACCGTGGGACTCACCAGGTGAATGGCGGCGTTTGATTCTCAATTCAGTCACCTTGACTGGCATGACCAGTTCGCTTTAATATCGAAACCAGATACGGAGGCAGTACAAGTGAAAAAAAAATCGAGTAGCACTCAAGGACGATGGAAAACAAGAAGTAAACTGAGGTAATAATATCGACATAACCTTCGCCAATCCATTAGCGGAAATGATAGCTTCTAGCAAGTTCATTAATCTCATTGCCTCGCGGGCAATAAAATCAGTGTTACCAGTCACATAAACCTGATGAATATACACGGGATGACGATACTCCGATTGCCGCCCGCCGTACGTTGTTTATCTACTGTCATTGCGTTCACAAACAGATAAACCGTCAAAATCCTTCTGCCGCCAGGTAACTCGTTTAAATCGACCGTAGTTTGATAATTCACGTCACGAAACGTGAATTTGTTGCTTCCCTGGACATAAATCTTAGCAAGACTCTTACAATTCTGTTAGCACGTACGCTGGGTATTTGTCAGTAAGATATTTATAGTATTAGAAAAATCTTACGAAGATTTTTCAGAATTCTTATAAGAATCTTATTAGATTCTTATAAGAATCTGATCAGATTCTTATAAGATTTTTCAGATCTTTATAAGAATCGTATCAGATTTTTCTAGATTTTTCAGATTCAGATTCTCTCAGCCTGATTTTTCATATAGGCCTAAGATTTTCCGGAAGAAAATACTTACTAACGAAGATTTACGAAGATTTTTCTGATTCTTATAAGAATCTTATCAAATTCTTATCAGATTTTTCAGATTCTTATAAGAATCTACCAGATTTTTATAAAAAAATTTTAGATTCTTATAATTTCTTTCCGTCTGATTTTTCATATAAGATTTCGGAAGAAAATACTTACTAACGAAGATTTACGAAGATTGTTCAGATTTTATAAGAATCTTATCAGATAAGATTTTTAGATTCTAACATTTTTCAAAATCTCATTCCCTCAATTCCAGGGGATTTAGATCCCTGTCACACCAGGACCTGCGGCATGCTAAGCGGCTGTGACAACCACAAGGCTGGCTGGAGACCTTGCACATTTCATAGACTCAAAAGAACTGCATTAACCGAATGCAAAATCATCACAGGACACTTTTTCAGTCAGAATCCTTTGAGACGGGGAAAAATAAACCGCACGAAAATTTCGAAGCAATCGAAAAATGATATTCTTTGAAGACAATATTATTACCATCCCGTTGGGTATTTCTGAACCGCTACAAAGCCACAACAAAATCGAAACCAGAAAATCCGATTTGAATTCCAAATTGTCCATACTTTGAATTACCCATCCATTATGCCCGGTGAGTACATGTATAAAGAATTTCTTGGCTCGAGGGGCGACGAGATGATCAATCATATTAATACTGTAAAGTCCTATTTAAGAGGTCATGTTGCCAGACGCCAAAATTAATTAGTAGGTCAGTGGTACTCGCGTTTAGAAAAAGGGTCTTTTTGAAGAGGCCGTGTCGCCTTACGATATCAGAGCCCATTAAGGATGTAGCACTTTTTATTCATGAGTTGTTGGATAGATGAAAGTTTTAAATTTTTTTTACCTACCTCAATCTTCATTAAGCTAATTAAAAGTTGTATATGTAAAGGAATAGCCCCTTATTAATGGGATGTTGTTTATCAAACACTTTCTTTGATCAAACGTTATATTTGTATATACAACTTCCGAGTTTTTTTTTAAATTTTAGATGGCGTACTCAATTACTACTCATGTTCCGCACTTGGATAAGGTCACAGAGACCAGGCTTTGCTACTGGGGTCTAGCTCCTCCAAAATTACCATATAAAAAAGTCAGTGCAACATTTTTTATGTACACTTTGGGGGAGGGAGGGGGGTCATAAAAAGTCTACTCTC
>NMRB01000288.1:251184-270880 GCA_002633025.1 Notospermus geniculatus
CCCCCCCCCCCGCGAGCCATTCGCTTTAACCGACGACCGTTGAAGCGGAAAATTTAGCTGGGTAGACACATTGTGCATTACTGCAGACAGAGCCATGGGGGTTCAGAACAGTCGATTGGCCAAAGGGGAATGCTACACCCCTGGAAATCAGTTTGCCTTCCCATTTACATTTCATTTGTATTCTTTCGCCATCGATTTAAGCCCTTATCGTGGTCCTTGTGTCGTGTCGACGTCCCTTTCTTAAGAATACAGCGGAAATTACTGTAGTCAACTCATTGCTAATCAGGACTCATGAAGGAAACGTCACTGGCTTCGTAGATAATGATGTCGTTCGATTCCACCCACATCAGAGGGGTTACCGCCTCAGACGCTGGTCAGATCAAAGGTTCTCCTTAGATGGGCATTAGCGTAGATTCCTTGGTGGTATTAGGCAGACAACAGACGTCTTACGACGGAATCCGTGGACAACAAATGAGTTTTTGTGAAGGCTGGGGCCGAGGTTATTGTGGTGTTTAATACAGAAAGAATGCCAATCGGATTAGGTTCATTGGGTCAGGCCCCGCATTGTTCACATCCTCCCACAGCAGGGGTTTTCACCTCGCTCCTCTTCATCCGCTCACACACAAAGGGAGCGAGCAGTAAGAACGCCTGATATTCTCAGGATGATTGTTCATCTTGAGAGCCAGTCATTTCACTGGACCCTTTTGATCTCCTCGTGCCCTGAGCTAATAGGTAGCTTTTCGGGTGAGCCTGCTGTGCTGATGTTCTGTCGATGTCAGGTCGACCTTGCGTTGGCACAGAACAGGCGGCGACCGACTTTTCAGGATCACTTCGCCTCTGAGCAACGACCGTGCGGAACAAGTCACTCTCCGATATGGTATGACACATCTTGTCCAAAGAAGGCTATCGACTCCGTCTTTAGCCTTGTCCGAATCCTGTCATCTTTTCCGTTAATGCATAAATTATTAATGAACCTGACCCCTACTTGACCCCGCCTCCGAGCCAATCAGAACTCGCGAAACAAATCACCGTTGGACACTTTCTTTGCTCTTCACGCTCGCATTTGTAACACTGGATTTTGATTGGCACGTCGATTTTCCTTCGCGCCCCGATGATTGGCTGAGGCTCTCACCCCCTCAGAAACGGGAAATGTGATGGATTCGAACCAGGCTAGATGGCCGTCAGGCCAGATAGACTGGTGAGCACCAGATGGTATGACATTGCTGCAGTTGCGTCTTACCTCCGACGATCTGCATCAGCCGCCGATGAAAACGATCACGAAATCACCGAGTTGAACATGTTCAACTTCTGCGCCACGGAAATGGATCATGAGTTCATTTCGCAGTCGACCTGACTCGAGTTAAAGATTCCCTGCGCGTGGATGCCGCCTTGTGTTCCACGCTGTGCGCACACATTTTCACTTTTGCGACCTGACCACGATTTCTTCACCTGTTCGGTGGCGATTAGATCACTTGCGATATCATCTCGTGTGCTCCTGGCTTGACTGACCCCAGAACTAGGGGCTTACAGGTCGACATTGCGTCTTGAAGCAACTCTACTCGCGGCAACTACATGTAGCTTTCCGGCGATGTAGCCCAGGATATCGAAAATCAGGGGAACCTAGAACCTACATAAACTCCTATTACAATGTTTATGGACTTCTATTACAAATTCAACTGTGCATGTACTGCTAACTTTTTCCTCGTCCGTTTTAGACCCTATAAATGTATTACCAATAGATAGAAATATGGCACCTCTGAGTCAGATAGGCATGATTTGAACATTATATGTTGTCGCTGTGTTGTAGAAATGACATATTACGTCATATTTTGCCCAAAATCAACAAATCTGCCGTTTTCACAACAAATACGAGTTTATGGATGTTCTAATCATGCCTATCTGACTAATGTAGGATCTCAAATAAACACCAATTACGGGCACTTCGGGGGGTCGGATTTGAAGGGACTTTTTATGTGATGTTTGGAGGGGTATACTAAACCATATAAAGCAAAAAGAAATTCTGTTGCAATTTGTTCTAGGTCAAATCATACTTTTCCTGGACTAATGGAAGCAAGTCGGAGTGACTGATCAGTTGCCGATTTTGTCGACCTGAGCGCGCTTGCGTCTCCGAGCAACTGCCGGATCCGCGAGTTGCCCATGTTCTACTTTTTGGCGACTACAGTGTAGTTGTCGGAATGGACCGAGGGCATGGAAGACGGGCTGTAGACATGAACGTGGTTCGAGGTAACTGCCAGTTGTTCCAAGTTCCTATTAATCGCTGAAATGTCGACCTGCGCGTGGTGGGTTTTTGATCTGCGACGGATCCGTCGAGTTGCTCCAAGACGTAATGTCGACCTTTAAGCCCCTTAAAACGTGACACCGCACGTAAGATCTTCGATCGCCTTTCTTCACGGAGACAAACTGCTTGACCGATTATGAGAGAACCTCATGATTAGTTCTCTTGGAAAGCGGCTTCATCATCCACTTAGACACGACCAATCACCACATATTGAATTAGTAACGACCCTTAGAGGAACTAATACGATCAGCATCCCCTGGTCCAGTGCTCCAAGAACTCCTCACGATGATGATAACGTGAGGTGACTGTAACCGTATCTCTTGAGGTATGCTTTACATTGTAAAGCGGTACACTATTCTTCAGTACCCCTCCCCTGGCGGCGGCATCGGGAACTAATAGGCGATAAGACTGGTGTCTTGTCCAACGCACACACAGCCTGTGGTAGCAACTAGACTGGACTGATTTTATGTCGAAGCCTTGGCTGACACATTTCCAGCAGACGGTGAGCCCAAAATGACCGCCCTCCTTTTCATCATTTGAGAAGTTTGGCGCGCTGTGACACCATCACCAACCCTTCATCAGGTAAGGTACCATGCCTCAACTCATTCTTTTACGTGTAGCAACAGTCTCAGTGCCCAAATGGTATACATGTATTTACATGTATATACAAATAGGTAAATTTGAAAAGTCTTGTCGAGCACGGAGAAAAAGTGTCGGCAGACAAAAGCAGTAGCAACAATAGATGGAATAGCTGGTCCTATGTGAAAAAGTAGCAGACTCAAAAGCAGTCGCAACAATAGATGGAATAGCTGGTCCTATGTGAAAAAGCCTCGGGACATAAAAAGCAGTAGCAACAATAGATGGAATAGCTGGTTCTATTTGAAAACGGGTCGCGACTCTATTCCAAGGCAGTAGCAACAATAGGTTGAATACAGTAGCTGGTCCTATGTGAAAAAGTGTCGAGGACTCAAAAGCAGTACTAACAATAGATGAAATAGCTGGTCCTGTGTGAAAGTGTCGGGACTCAAAAGCAGTAAGTAACAATAGATGGAATAGCTGGTCCTATGTGAAAAGGTGTCGGGGACTCAAAAGCAGTGGCGACAATAACAACAGAATAGGATATCCACTCGTGTTGGAAAAAGTGTTGAACTCTAAAATCTTGACAGACAATAAACGCTGGCCGGTTGACTTTGACATTGGACACCTAAAAATCCAGTAAAGCCGTTTTGATCTGATCAACTCCGAGGAAATTCAATTACATGTATATGAATTCTAGCGTGCCATGAATATGGATACCCTTATCAGGAATGATGAGATTTTGAATAACGTCACACGATAGCATGCTAAGCTAGTTTAAAGTGTCACACAAGTTGGAAACTGCCAAGGACAGGAGTGACGGAATTATCAGGGATTGCAGTCGCTGATAACACGATCTTCATGGCTAAGAAGTAAGAAGTATGGATAACCTTGTCATGTGGACTGATTTTCATCAAATCCAGAGTATGAAATTGGATTCAGTTTGGACTGATACTCGATTGGACAAAATCGGACTTAAAGCGAATGGCTCGCGGGGTTTGTTGTGACGCCATGACAGTTGGTCATCGATATCAAGCAGCATTTTGAGAAAAAGGCAAAAGAAGGATTTTAGTTTAATGGGAAATGCATTAGACAGCCAAACTTCGGAGGCGCATTCTGCAAAATCTGCCGCTTCAAAATCAATGGGAATAGTACAAAATGTACATCTTGACCTACTGAATTTGAAAACGTCATTAACCCATTTTAACAAATTTTTAATGGAACCTCGTCCCCAGTGTTTACATTCGCATATTTGCACAGGTGTTGCGTATGGCTGGGGCACGGCTTTGCCTGGAGGCTAGATTCACTCTCTATGGAAGGTACCACCAAAAATGTAAACAAACCCCGCGAGCCATTCGCTTTAACGTTACACGAAGTGTCATCCATATTGTATTAGAACATATCCTCGCTGGCCAGGGCCATCTGTCCCATTTTTGGCAGAGCAATGATTTTTTAGCAAGAAGAATTTAATCACATGAAAATTCGAGTATTTTGCTCTCAGATGCCAGGAAAATGCGGGCAATGGACACAAAAGTTTAGGTAAAACATGATTGTAAGTCAGGATGCGTTTGGTAGTGTTACATCATGCTTGGACAATGAATGGCGACGACGTCATGTGGGAGAATTAAATTGGCCACGATTTTTGTTCGAAAGGTCTATCGACATGCACACTTCGCGGGCCACGAAAATCATTGTTTATTTACATTTTGTTTGTTTATGTCGCAGAACAAGAGAAGTGGACACTTTTTTCAGGGGGACATTACTCTTACATCGGGGCATCTGGAAGTTGCCGAAGGAATGGAACAGAGAGCAGAATTAAACAGCTGGCGATTCTATGAAGTTTCGAATATGATCGGATGAGATGGGAAAAACTGACTTTGATTCCATCAGAGCTTTTGCTCTGTCTCTCAGACACGTGTCGTTCTGATCATTATGGTATTGGCGTATTGGTTCATCATGGTCTGGTTAACTCGCCGCGACAGTGTGAATCGCAAAACGAATGACGTCAAAAGAAATGCCTTTCGGTAGTCCAGGCACAACTAACCGATCATTGGAACATTTCTTAGGCACGAATGATCAGAGAAAATTAGCAAGCTTTGGGAGAGACAACAAAGCAGGTCATTATATCGAGGATGTAGACGGTGTCTGTTGTTCCGTTGCCAGCAGGGTCTGGGTCAATTGTAATGAGTTTTGGAGCAGTTTCCAGAGACAAGGTCCCGGCTTTTGCTCACGAAGAAACTTGCATAATAAACACGGTGTACAATCAACCTTGCCGTACAGCTACGGGAGAAAGTTCCGGTCACATACACCTGGCAAAACTGAGATTCCAAATTACTATAAATACCACTGCTAAGGGCAAAATGACAGTCCTAGGTGAACGAATACACTATAAAAGGCATGCTGCTGTAATATCTCCCAGAAATTCGCAGGAGAACGCATCGAAAATCGGCAATTTTAAAATGAACTGTACGGCTGCGGGAGAATTAGACTTCTCCCGTAGCCGTACAGTTCATTTTAAAATTGCCGATTTTCCATGCGTTCTCTTGCGAATTTCTGGGGGATACTGCAGCAGCTAGGCTTTTTGGTGTATTCATTCGCCTTGTGTTATCATTTTGCCCTCAGCATGGTATTTATAGTGATTTGGAATTACTTGGTGTTTCTATGAAGGACCAGTAGGGTACATGATAAAACATGATAATCTTCCTATATTGGAAGCTCTCTGGTTTCTTTCCTCTAATTTACACGTGATGCCAAAAGTTCTAGCTGACCCCCCCCCCAGACGAAAAAAAATCGTCTCTCTGGGCATCAAGAAATTTTGAGATGGCCCCTTAATGGAAATACTGCCTTTTACAAATTTGATGGCCGATTGGCCCTAACACATAACAAAAAATTGTCCTTTATGAATATAATCGACCACAGTGTTTTTCCTTACTCTGATGATTAAATAAGATAAGAGAAGAGATTGCAGTCTTAAGAATCCATGACAACAACACGGCCGATCTCATTCAAGTCGTTGGGCAAACCCAACGCAATAATTAAACAGCATACAAAGTCTCTACGCGTGAAATTTGAAATTCGATAAGGCAATTACGAATTCCTATTTGCGTTTTATCGGATTGCAGCCTGCAAGATTTTTGACGTCAGTTTGAAGGATGTTAAGTTGTAGAGTACAGTGGTGTGGTGGTTCAGGTGTAATGTGTGAGAATGCCCCCCGTATGACAATGCCCGCTTTATTGTTCGGCGGGCACTCAAATACAGAAAGACATGTTGATCAGTGCCTCCCTCATTGTCACGTTGCCGCTTATTCCGTCAATGTTTTGTTTTGGGGCATTGGCAAACGGGGGGCAGTGAAAAACATTACACCGGTCTCCGACTAGCGGTCAGAGGGTCCGGAGTTCGAATCCCACTGTGGCGTGAGACTTTGGGCAAGTCTCTTCGCCTTCCTTGCCTCACTCCACCCAGGTGAATAAATGGGTACCGGTCGGAAATGCTCAGACTGTAGCGCTGAATGAGCAGCTCAACTGAGTCCTACTTGAAGACTTCAGAATAGACCGGGGTAAAAGTGTCAAGTCGGATGAATTTCAAAGTTTAAAGGAGCACGGTATGCGATGTTTAATATGTAATTTGACTGCCGATGTAGAGGGAGCCACCTAGCGGCAGCAATACAAACTACAAAAATCCATTACAAAATGTACGCAGTAAATCGGGCCATTCGCTGAAACGTAGTTAGTCCCTTGGGTTGGAGAGTGGTGGCGCCGGCTGTCGAGAAAAAGTGGCAATACCGGGCTCCTTTAATACACACCGTATAACTCTATCGGTCTAACGTCATGCGCTAAAAGACGCTCTTGCTGCAGGCGATATTTGTGGTAGCAACCATCTCCTGAAATACATTACGTCATGGAAATTAAGCCCAATTTCGTTGGTACTTCGTGTTTCGTCAGATTTGCGAAACCTCACTAACGCTTCGCCGACGAAACCTGTTAGTGCTAGGGAGGCCTTGCCGTGTCGATCAACAACAAAGGCCAACAAGGAGAAGATGAGCTCCGATAAGCGTCTTGTCGATCTGATACTATACAAACAAAGACGCTTTATCCGATTATTTCTATATATCCTTCAAGGAACAACCAACACTAAGACAGTGCGAAGACCAAAATATCACATGTAGGGTATCGCTCTTCAAAGACACGGTGCATATGCGGAATACCATTGTGCACCAGTCAACACGATTACCCTAATTTCCTTACAGGGTAAGTGCGTTCAACTGTCAGGTTTTTTGCGAGTTAACGAACGTATCAGCGTTTTCCAAAGGGAGAAGCAGCAGGATGCTGACGTCGCTTAAAAACTGAAAGAAACTAACAGGAAGTCACTCCGTTGCAGTATTTTTCTGGCCACTTCCGCCATTAAACCGAACTGCCCCGCAGCAAATGCCGATTTGGTCGGTACCAACGCCAGAGAGACGTGTTTTTTGTGAAACGCATTACGACATATTGGCTAGGCTAACTAGAAAACGCCGCAGTGATGCACTTTAAAAATGAATGGAGAAATGTTGCCAACTTCTGTGCCCAAAAAATCACTCGCCTTACTCCTGTTCACGTACTGAGGAGAGTGTGTTGTGGCAGACGAATTTTAGGCTGAAAACAAATGAATGGACAATTCTTTTAAAAAATCAAGACCCAGATGTCGCTCGTCTTTTCCGCTCAAAAATGCACGTGTATTGCCGCAGACATGTTTTTTGGCTGAGGTCGAGCAAGCAGGTCTTCAAAATCCTAGGCCCACAAGAATTCACCATTCGTTCTTTCTTCCGCTCAAAAATACACGTGTATTGAGAAGACATTTTTGGGTAGAAGATTAGTCGAGCAGTTCTTCAAACTTGGGCCCACCAAAAGTCACTCTCTTGTATTTCCGCTCAAAAAATACACGTGTATTGTGACAAACAGATTTTGGGTAGAAGATTACTGGACGGAACAGTTCTTCAAATTTTTCTGGGCCAACAAGAAGTGACTGTCTTGTATTTCCGCTCAAGAAATGCACCTGTATTTCCGCCGGGAGACATGTTTTTGGTTGAGTAGTAGTACTGTGATAGACATGTTTAGGACTTAAGATTCTTCGAACAGTTCTTCAAACGTCTGGGCCCATAGGAAATCACTGACTTCCATTTCTCTTCAAAAATACACGTGTATTTGCGGGAGACATGTTTTGGTAGAAGATTATCTGGGCCTAAAGGAAATCAATGACTTCCATTTCTCTTCAAAAATACACGTGTATTTGCGGGAGACATGTTTTGGTAGAAGATTATCTGGGCCCAAAGGAAATCACTGACTTCCATTTCTCTTCAAAAATACACGTGTATTTGCGGGAAAAATGCTTTGGTAAGATTAATGAACAGAGCAGTTTTTCAAAACTTTTTGGCCACAAGACGTCACTTTTCTTTATTTCCGCTCCCTCAAAAATACACGTGTATTATGCCAAACATGTTCTGCAGTTTTTCAAACTTCTGGGCCCACAAAAAGTCATTCGTCTTGTATTACCGCTCAAAAATACACTCACGTGCAGACGTCTTATTGGACCAGACTCCTCAAGCAGTTAGCAAACGCTAGTTCGTAATGAGGACTGCTACTGTCCGTTTGATCTAAAGACGTGTACTTCGGATTAATAGCCCCAGTCCAGGCAGGTAGACCTAATAGCACAGGGTTATTGCCCAGCTGCATGATTTGATTGCGAAATTTCATGATGCGGCTCATCTTGAAGATTGACATCATTTATTCATGCTAAGAAAATGACAAGGTTGGAATGGACGGATTTCCATTTAGTATGCCTCTTATGGTCTCAAGTATCTTTAACCCCACCTGCTAGGTGGGTTTCCACTTCACATACAAAATATACTACATGTAGTTGTTGGAATTNCCATGGCTGTTTTCTCTCGTTGGCGATGACGTCACCCGCTGTTGGCGTTTTTGGCGTTTTGACGGGCGTTTTGGATGCGATATCGCCAACAGCGTTAAAATCGCCGCGATAAAAACGCCCGCCAAATCGGCCTTTTACGGCCGAATACACCGAATGCGATTTCGCAAACGCTGTGCAAAGCATGCAAAAACAGCTTTGTATGGTAAGTTGCAGTGAAGCATGATATAACAAAGATTCTGACCGTATGCGTTGAAAAATCGCTTCCTTTGTTCAGAAAAGTTTACCGAAACACTGATTGGTGCGAGCAGTTGTTGACAAGTATTCTCTCAGCGATAGATAAACCGAATTCATTGGAAATTTTCACAGAGTAACCTTAGGGTATCATCAACAAGTCTGCAAAATATCTAGGAGATCGGTCGCAAATTATGCGAGTATTGTCAAATTCTAAACAGGATGTCAACACCTGCATGAACATGATGAAGGTCACATTGCACAGCTCTGACATTGGATTTTTTGACATGCTGTTTTGAATTTGACAATACTCGCATATTTTGCAACCGATCTCCTAGATATTTCGTAGACTTGTTGATGATACCCTAAGGTTACTCTGTGAAAATTTCCAATGAATTCGGTTAATCTATCACTGAGAAAATGCTTGTCAAAAAGCGGTTCACTTTTTTGGGACACCCGATATATGAACACAAAATTTCTACTCAATACGTACCTGCAGCGCGTGCTTTTTTCCATAGAATGGTGAACCTGAAACGAAAGAAAACAAGTTCATGAAGAAGGATTGCTTTGAAATCTAAAGCCGGATGAGTACATTCGGAAATCTCATTGAGATCATCTCAGATCAGGCATGATTTCCAATCCGCGGACATGAATTTGTATGCGTGCTGCCAGCGTCGGTAGGGCGGGTCCAGCTGTGATGATCTCAAAGACAAGACATGCGGCACTGCAGTCGCCGGGACGATTTCAATTCGTACCTAAGAAAGACGTTGGGCGGCGCTGC
Organism: Notospermus geniculatus; assembly: GCA_002633025.1. NCBI lineage: Eukaryota > Metazoa > Nemertea > Pilidiophora > Heteronemertea > Lineidae > Notospermus > Notospermus geniculatus. The sequence goes on from NMRB01000288.1 coordinate 260,976, forward strand.
AGTCGTTGGGATGATCTCGAGTCGTAGCTTAAGGCGTAAGGTGGCGCTGCAGTCGTCGATACGATCTCGAGTCGCAGCTTAGTAAGACGTTGGGAGGCGCTGCAGTCGTCGGGACGATTTCAAGTCGTAGCTAAGGAAGACGTTGGGCGGCGCTGCAGTCGTCGGTACGACCTCGAGTCGTAACTACGGAAGACATTGCGCGGCGCTTGGAGTCATAGCTAAGAAAAACGTTGGGCGGCGCTGCAGCGGTCGGCACGATCTCGAGTCGAAGAAATGCATCCGGCAGCGCTGCATTCGTCGGGACGATCTCGAGTCGTAGCTACGCAAGACGTTGGGCGGGGCTGCAGTCGTAAAAATGATTTGGAGTCGTAGATGACACGTTATAAATAATTTGTAACCAAAGAACGAGAAAGCACAAAAATTGACACACAAAATGATGAATATCAAGAAGTCAACTTCCAGAATCTTGCAAATTTTCGACCCCAACGGGGGTCTTCATCAGGCATTTTTCAGTTGGAGAGATCAGAAAAGACTGTCTTTTCTGGTCTCTCCAACTGAAAAGTGGCTGAGGAAGACCCCCGTTGGGGTCGAAAATTTGCAAGATTCTGGAAGTTGACTTCTTAATACAAGTGTTTATAATTTGTAACGTCTTTATTTGCGGATATAACCGCCCATACATACGTCTGCTGCCAGCTTAAAGCTGAATACGATTACAATGCTTCGTTGATAAATTACTCACTAGTATAGCGTTTCATACGTTACAAAAAGCGACCAGTTGCGAAAAAAACATGTATACAGTGTAGTGCATTAACGGATTACGCATGCAATAAAATAAATAATACTTTGTAACTTTTGCATAACTATCATCTCCGTTTATTTCGCATATCATATTATGGCCGACACAACGATCCCCTGAGTGCATGTATATTGAGGCAATGTTTCATGTTGTCATGGATGAAGATGTGGAATGCATTAAACAAAGTTCTAAATTGACACCGGGAGAGCTTTTTCGACCTCTGTCTCGCCTAATATATAACCTACTTCAAAACTGTTTTCCCCGAATTTCGTCATATTTTTCTTGCTATCGTTCTACTATCTCCGTTTTTTTCTGGCAGCCAGACAAAACATGTCCTTTTTTCGTGATCATTTTTTAACCGAGTGCCAACGGTCAAAGCATGGGGCTAGGGGAAGTTAGATGTTTCAAAACCGACCGACAAGTGCCAACGGTCAACGCCTCCAGTGGGGCAAGGGGCAGTGAGGTGTTTCAAAACCGACCAACAAGCGCCAACGGTCAATGCCTCCAGTGGGGTAAGTGGCAGTGAGGAGGTTCAAAACCGACCAACAAGTGCCAACAGTCAACGCCTCCAGTGGGGTTAGTGGCAGTGAGGTGTTTCAAAAGAAGCCAACAAGTGCCAACGGTCAACGCCTCCAGTGGGGTTACGGGTAGTGAGGTGTTTCAAAACCGACCAACAACTGCCAAAGGTCAACGCCTCCAGTGGGGTTAGGGGTAGTGAGGAGGTAGGAGGTTCAAAACGACCAACAAGTGCCGACGGTCAACACCTCGAGTGGGGTTAGGGGCAGTGAGGTGTTTCAAAACCGACCCACAAATGCCAACGGTCAAAGCCTGGGGCTAGGGGAAGTTAGATGATTTAAAACCGACCAACAAGTGCCAACGGCCAAAGCCTGGGGCTAGGGGAAGTTAGATGATTTAAAACCGACCAACAAGTGCCAACGGCCAAAGCCTGGGGCTAGGGGAAGTTAGATGATTTAAAACCGACCAACAAGTGCCAACGGCCAAAGCCTGGGGCTAGGGGAAGTTAGATGATTTAAAACCGACCAACAAGTGCCAACGGCCAAAGCCTGGGGCTAGGGGAAGTTAGATGATTTAAAACCGACCAACAAGTGCCAACGGCCAAAGCCTGGGGCTAGGGGAAGTTAGATGATTTAAAACCGACCAACAAGTGCCAACGGCCAAAGCCTGGGGCTAGGGGAAGTTAGATGATTTAAAACCGACCAACAAGTGCCAACGGCCAAAGCCTGGGGCTAGGGGAAGTTAGATGATTTAAAACCGACCAACAAGTGCCAACGGCCAAAGCCTGGGGCTAGGGGAAGTTAGATGATTTAAAACCGACCAACAAGTGCCAACGGCCAAAGCCTGGGGCTAGGGGAAGTTAGATGATTTAAAACCGACCAACAAGTGCCAACGGCCAAAGCCTGGGGCTAGGGGAAGTTAGATGATTTAAAACCGACCAACAAGTGCCAACGGCCAAAGCCTGGGGCTAGGGGAAGTTAGATGATTTAAAACCGACCAACAAGTGCCAACGGCCAAAGCCTGGGGCTAGGGGAAGTTAGATGATTTAAAACCGACCAACAAGTGCCAACGGCCAAAGCCTGGGGCCAGGGGAAGTTAGATGATTTAAAACCGACCAACAAGTGCCAACGGCCAAAGCCTGGGGCTAGGGGAAGTTAGATGATTTAAAACCGACCAACAAGTGCCAATGGCCAAAGCCTGGGGCTAGGGCATTGGGGCCGTTCAAAATCGATCAACAAGTGCCAAGAACTTCGTAGAGGTATCACCCAAAACATAGACATTTTTACTGACTGCATGCAATAGGAGCTGTCAGCGAGTTGACCACTAGGTGTCACTAGGGCCCAATTCAATGCATCTAGCGGACCCAGTCATTATCGATCGAGCAGCGATCACAATAGATTTCCTGTACATTTGGTCCGCTAAGACTGTGCTGCCATCTGTTAGCAATAAGCGCGGCTGACTGCTCCTATTTCTTTCCAAACATCTGATCCTCCTAGTCGTTTATCAGATCGTCAAGGAAGAAAATTCTGTGCCCACGGATGCACTCTGTTTATCTGTACAGCTACTTTGGTTTTGGTGGCGTATCATATGAAGCAAAAATGGAAAACTTGTCGAATGACGATTATGATTTATACCGAACCCTTATCCGATTTCAACAGCGGAACCTCCACGCAGAATTCGCTTATAAGCAATATCCCGTAAAGTACTAAACAAAGGATGTCTGCAGTCCTCAACTTAAAAGAAATTGCCATCACAACTACTTGCAAAACGCATTAGCCAATGACGTCACAGTTCGAGGCAACCTCGTCCCAGCATTCAATGTTGGGGTCGTATTCTGTAGATTCCTTCTCTAAGGTTTACCTAAGGTCAGAATACAAAAGCTTAAAGTGCAACCAGTTAAGGAGGCTTCGAGAATACAGGCCTGCTTTAGAATGCTCCTCAACGTAAAGGAGTTCCTCAAGGCTATTGTTCCTCCTTTACGTTGAGGAGCATTCTAAAATACGGGCCATAGTCTTTTTCTCAACGACATTGTCGCTTTGTTTTTCTGGCTGGAGTTCGCTAGAGGAGGACCCTGGAGACGAGGTTGGCAATTCAAATTTGTTCATCTTCATCGTCAGCGTCGTATCGTCAAATTTCAAGTCAACATTGTGACCAGAGTCAGGGTACTTATCGCCATCTCTAAGTACATACGTGTAACGTAGCAAATTTTAACACTTCTACTGCCAAGATACGTTTTATCATATTCAAACACAGATGTAGGCCCTGCCTACAAAAATGCTCAAAAATCAACAACATCCGATCAAATTATCAAACGTATTTCTTTGGAAAGCTCTCGCTGAGTACCAATGCATATGGCAGGGTTCTGTAACGTCTGAAATACGGACGGACGTGGAGAGCCAGGGATGATTAATCCGTAGGCTGAATTCCAACCCGTGACCTGCCGCTGGCTAAGCGGAGCTGAAAGGGTAAATGTCGTCCTGGGTATATACAAAGATTACCCAGGATCTCAGTCTTCACCGAAACAATACCCTGGGTGTACTTTCGGTAGCCGAACATCACCCAGCATCGTAGTACGACACCTGGATTCGTGGTTGTCTCACCCGTGGTCACGTGACCGGCTGAAGAATGTCATGAACAGCTACACTCAACAAGTACCGCGGCGCGAGGCCGCGAGATTCCACGGGATTTCTAAATAGGACTCGTTCCTGGGCACACATTGCGGAAGCCATGGAAGCTGGGTGATGTTCGCTGCGGAAACTACACCCAGGGTATTGTTTTAGTGACGATTGAGATCCTGGGTAATCTTTGTATATACCCAGGACGACATTTACCCTTTCAGCCTAAGCGGACGTCATCACTCGGATATTAGGGCTCCTCAGTGAAGGTGTTAAAAGCTGACCACAGGTTATGCTTCGGTTTTTCCCCTCTACGAATGCCGCCTAATATCAAAGACAAAAAAAGTGACGGCATCACAAAACAAGCGGTCAGTTTTTCAACGGCAGCACACGAATAATTGGCGCCATCAATCTCAGAGAGGGAGAAAAAGGCTGATAAATGGTGCGGTTGCCGAGTGTATTTGGATTGGCTCAATCAAGGGGCGTTGGTAGATATCGATCAAAACCTTGGGCAAAGACGGTATGAATTTTTGCGTTTAGAGACCACGAATCAACCGGTGGTATGGGCGGTTACATCCGCAAAAAATACGTTACTAAATAACGACGTTGTTAGTCGTGATCTCTAGTCGTTTGATGTGATCTTAAGACGTAGGCCTACATAAGAAAGACGTTGGGTGGCGCTGCCGTCGCAAGACGTTGGGAGGCGCTGTAGTCGTCGGGACGAGCTCGAGACGTAGTTAAGGAAGACGTTGGACGGCGCTGCAGTCGTCTGGGAGATCTCGAGCCGTAGCGAAGAAATGCGATTGGCTGCTTGCGCTGCGGTCATCGGGTGATCTAGAGTTGTAGCTAAGAAAGACGTTAGGTGGCGCTGCAGTCGTCAGGGCGATCTCGAATCGTATACACACTGTACATGTATAAGAAAGACGTTCGACGGCACTGCAGTCGTCGGGACGATCCCGATCTCGTGTCGTAGCTGAGAAAGACGTTGGGCGGCGCTGCAGTTGTAAGGCTGATCTGAAGTCGTAGGTAAGGCGCTGCAGTCGTCGGTGATCTGGGGTCGGAGCTAGGAAAGACGTTGGGCGGCGCTGGGGTCATCGGGACGATCTCGAGTCGTAGCTAGAAAGAGCTGGGCGGCGCTGCAGTCGTAAAGGTTACCGGTACCTAGATTTGTAGATGCTATTTTGTTCTTACAAACTAGAAGAGGTGTAAGTTTGGATCTGCTGTTACTCAAGATCATCTTTAGAGTGCAGCGCCACCCAACGTCTTTTTGCTACTCAATATCAATTCGATAACTGAATTACCTCAATCACGGGAAAAAATCAGGAACTATTCATCACAATTTAAACAGAATTGAGACTACAATGGATGATAATCCTATCCGCCTCTACTCTGCGGAATTATCGTAAAAAAACTGGTCTAAAACAGCCTCGATAAACGATAGTAATATTGTTTATCGATTTTCGCTTCCCGCACAAACGCAGCGTTTGCAAGAACAAAGGGCCAGACTTCGTCAGGTTGGTACTCAGTAGCCTAAAGCGGCCCATACACTATCAATACTATTGCACAATATGAGGATCACAATGGGCAATATTATTGCCAATCTTTCTTCTACCCATCATGCGAAAAGCCCACGACCACCCATTTGGGCCCCATATTGTGCAATAATATTGCGCCGTGTATGGGCTTCTTTATGTAGGATTTAGGGGCTGTAAACCAAGAAATGAAGAACTGAAATAGAAATGAAACAGATGGAATGGGAACGGGTGTTTATAAAAATGGAAATGGAGCACAGGTCGCACCTCGAATAATCCTGTCCAATAACCACCCCGGAAAATTAATAATTTGCACCGTCAGGTGTAAAGGGAAAGAATGTCCCCAGGAAAAACTGTCCCTGGAACAAAAGATCCTATTGTTACATTCTAATCTCTGGGGATTGGTTTTCTATAGTCATGCCGCTTATTCCGTCATTGAACAATAGAAGTGGACACTTTTTACAGGGAGACACTCTGTACCGTTACACCGGCACTGCAGTAAGCTTAAAATGGCAATCAAAATGGCGAACTCAATAGAAAAATTGTAAAAATTACAGTCAAGACAAATTCTGCTCATTTTTTACCCATCCGATATACTGGACCTTCGCCCCACCAAGTCCGGCTGGATCTTTACAAAGTATATGTCACAAGGCCCACGAATCGATAGGTTGTAGGCCTACTACAGGTGAGATACATATAATAAATATGCCTACGCGTAGGTCTGTGAGTAAATACCCCTGTCGTGGTCCCCTGCGATCGACACGTGCACGGGACTCTACAGTATAGTTGGTAGGGCGAAGATCCTAGCAAAAACTTGGTAAAGCTGCAACTTGCCGATTAAACAGCTGACACAAATGTAGATCATTCGAAGATTTAAGTGAAATTCTGAAAATTCGGAAATGTAGGTTATTAGCATATATTTTGCGGAAATTGAAAATCGGCGTGTTCGTGATTAAAGGTGGTTTATTTCCTCTGCAATACTTCAAATTGGTTCGGAGTGCCGCGGAAAAAAATTACGGTGGGCGGCTAGACGTTAAAACGTACGACACGAATCAAAGGAATTGATGGAGATTCGGCATTTGCGGGGTTTCAAACCGACGTTTTCCTTAATTTAGGGAGATTTAAACGCCTCCAGTCATTAGCCCAGTTACCGATCACATTTATTTTTCATACACGCTGGAAAAGAGCGACATCACTACGGAAATGTCCGAAGATCGACGAAATGACGCCGAATGAAACATTAGGTAAACGCCCCTTAGCAAACTTGTTGCAGAAATAGGCTTCCCCGTTCTGGTCTTGTCTGAGCCCCTGTACCTTAGGATTCGGCCCAATAACCACCCCAGCACTTATCCCGACCCTATATTTCTGGTTTTACAAGGGTTCGGTGGGACGGCGGAGCCTAAGGAATGTAAATGTATGAAAGTCCACAGTCCATTTCATGTAGGGCTAATTTGCATTAGTAATAGCATAAAGACATCAAACATGTCTTTATGGTAATAGTGTCAGTGCTCCTACAAGCCCGGGCTACCAGGAAATTCCCTTTAGCTAAGTCAGTAGAGCGTTTGACTTTAGAACGAGAGGTCCCGGTGTAACGTTTTTAGTGTGGCCCGTGTGCCAGTGTGACATTACAATAGATTGACGGAATAAGGCGCGACTTGACAATGGGCGACACACAGAGAAACAGCGAGTCCGTTCCCCAGTGTGTGCCAAACAATGGAGGTCACACAGAAAAACAGCCACACTGAAAAACGTTACACCTAGTTGGAAACCCGGTGTAATGCTTTTCACTGTCCCCCGTTTGCCAATGCCCCCAAACAAAAGATTGACGGAATAAGCGGCAACGTGACAATGAGGGAGGCACTGATAAACATGTCTTTCTGTATTTGAGTGTCCACCGAACAATAAAACGGGCATTGTCATACGGGGGGCATTCTCACACATTACACCGGGTGGGACCCTCGGCTTCGTCAACTGCCACCATTCCTCTCGAATAGATTCTGTTGTGGCCTGTTTGGCCTGGGCATTTTGTTGGGACGTCACATAGTAAATTGCAATACCCTGAAACAGACGCAGTTTCTACTCCATTCACCCAAATCCCAAACTGTTGCAATAACAGATTAACACAATTTTATATTATTATTAGCTAAACCTTGGTGAAGAAGTTACGGCAGCTAGGAGTTCTAATTGCTCCAGGTTCTTATAATTGGTACTACGTTCTCCGGACATATCGGACAGCGGATTTTTCATCCTGGTGTAATTTCGCGTGATCAAAGACTCCCTGCCGCAAGAAAAGCGCGAAATCGTCCTCAAGAGGACTTCATAATCTAATAAACCGCTTTCAACACGCCTGTGAGTGCTTTGTCATTATTGTACGGGTTTGGGTCCTGATTCATCACCTTATTTCCCCTGTGGAATTGGACGCGTTTTCTTTTCCGTTGTTGTTGTTGTTAAAGGACGCTTTCCGTGACTGCCGGGCGGCACAAAAATGCTCCATTTTGTCCGCCTTTGTCTCGGATAATTGGCTTTGAAGGAACACGCTGATTTTCTTTATTGTCGTGTTTGATGTAGGGAGAATCGTGTTCGTCAGGTTTCGGCGATTGCGTCAAGAATTTTCTCGCATGTCATTGTCAACCGATAAAAAAGAATAGCTGTGAAGATAGAAATACCCCATGCACCCAAGGCATATCACGAATTTACTGCACATTCTAAAGACACATACCTAAAATTCGGTTTCCCAAGTATAGGAAAGCCGTGGTGCCTTGTACCATGCAGGCATTACCATAAACGAATCAAACATAAAGGTTCAACTTACAAATTTAGCATTTTATAAATGTGGACAGTATCCCTTTAAACCTCAACAGATTTGCATTCTGACTCTTCCACATGATAGGCAAGATCCTTCTGCATGTTTACTGCAAATTTTGTTGAATTCCGACCAGCTGATGTTATGATACAAAAGGACTGAATTAATGAGAACCCCACGAACGATGAGAGCGCAGGGTCATCTGTGTACATGTACATTTGAATAGGCTAACGTACATTTACACATGGAACATTAATTGTGCTGAAAATAGCTCTGTTATCCTCAGAAATGGAATTAAAAGCATCAAGTTGACAGATTCATGTACCCTTCACCACAAAAAAATTGAAGCTCGTGCCTATTACGTAAAGCCAAAATTCAGGCAGTGAGAGGCATCTGGTGGCAACATATGAAGTGTATCCCTCAGTTAGTTCATCGTTCGCAGTTAAACCTTTATGTTTGATTCCTTTATGGTATTAACCCCATGCTTGTACCTTGTGCCTTTGCAAGGGCAAGTAAAAGACGCCATCCAAGTGAGGAACATGAGTAGCTTGAGATGGCCCCTTCCACTAACCAGGGCCAATAATGCTATGCTCCTGACGGAAAAATCAAATACAAATTCTCTGAAACTCAAAAACTCCGTCCTAGCCTGATGCAAATGGACATGGGTGATTACCCTAATGATTACATGTAATTAATCAATGTGACACAAGTCACTCATGTGTTATTTATTAGGCGTATTGACATCATCAATTAAGGAGCTGTCAATCACACAGGAAAAACACTCATCAATTAGTGTTTTCGACAAATGTCAATGTTTCCAACATTTCAGGATAATTTGTAATGATTTGTTCAATCTTTCAACGGTTGGCTGCGTCTTAACATTTGCATGCAAAGGCAATTCCTTTTCGAAAATAAAAAATATCTTAAAAGTCTTTGGGAGATATATGGGCGGTTACAACCGCAAATAAAAGTAAAGACGTTGTTGTAGTCAATGATATTCTCTAGTCGTAGTGGTTATCTCGAGTCGTAGATAATAAAGACGTGAGGTGGCGCTGCAGTTGTCCACATGACGAAAACACCCGAAGTGTTACGAATGATACAGCGCTACATCACGTCTTTCTTAGCTACGACTCCAGATCACCACAACGACAACAGTAGGCCTATATGACAACAACGTCTTTTAAAATTTGTAACGTCTTTATTTGTGGTTATAACCGCCCATAGAGGTACCCGGAACCACATAAGTATTCATTGGAAAGCTCTCAGAGAGCCCTTTCCAAATACTAGCTATGTGATAGGGTTTCGGTGAAATTAGGATACGTTTATTCCCATGAACTCATTACTTGCTGGGAAAGGTTTAAGCCCGGTGTGACAGAAATAGAAAAAAACGTCTTCCAGGAACAAAGGATCCTATTGTTACCGGTACATTCTAATCTCTGGCGATTGGTTTCTATATCCATCATTCAGCAACAGCAGGGGACACATTTTACAGGGGTCGATCATCCAGGATTCTGGTAAAGGGGAGGGGGCACAGAAGGTCACAGGGGACAGGGGGACCAATGAAGGCAACCACCGAAGGCGCGAACGCCACGGCGGGGGTCTGGGGGTTCTCTCCCATAAAATTTTGAAATCTAGAAGGCCGT
>NMRB01000288.1:270963-297418 GCA_002633025.1 Notospermus geniculatus
CGTCAGTAACGTTACCGTTCATGGTAGGTCAACTAAATCAGGCTACTGACGCCAATCTCACAAGCCAATATTTTAAGAATTTATCAGACTGTGTGATTATGTGATCTAATGCGATTGGTTAGAAACGAGCGTCTATCTGTCGCTATCGTGTTCTTTGTTTAGTGTTATTAGATTAACACGAAAACGGCGTATGATATGCAGCGTCAGGTGGGTAGATGCGATTTATTGCGCAGAAGTCTAATAATTAATGACGTATTACAAACCTAATTACCAGCGTTATACCTGAAGACGGGAGAGATAACGTAGGAAAAACGCTGTTATCGACATCAAAGTACGTTTTGTACATGATTCAAAAGCCAAAATAATGTCATTTGTCGAATTTTATCAGAGAGCCACTGCTACGAGTAACGTAATGTTATGACGCAAACCTACGAGACGGGAACGCCCACGCTGGATCACCCCGTCTGGGTCATATCTGGAACTTTGTATAAGAAAGTACAATATCACCAACAAAGAAGCATACGCATACCATAAATAAAGAGTGGCTGTTGTACAGCACCTGGCATAAGAATGCCACCACACCACAAACAAAGAGTGGCTATTGTACTGCACCTGGCATAAGAATGCCACCATACCACAAACAAAGAGTGGCTATTGTACTGCACCTGGCATAAGAATGCCACCATACCACAGATAAAGAGTGGATATTGTACTGCACCTGGCATAAGAATGCCACAACACTACAAACAAAGAGTAACTATTGTACTGCACCTTGCATAAGAATGCCACCACACCACAAATAATTGTAGTTGTACTGCATCTGGTAGAAGAATGACACCACACCACAAACAAAGAGTGGCTATTGTACTGCACTTGGCATAGGAAAGCCACACTACCACAAAGGGCCGTATTCTAGAAGCCTCCTTAACTCTAAGGTTTACCTTTAGCTATTGTTTCCAGGGAAGAATACAAAAGCTTAAAAAAGTGGACCTTAGAGTTAAGGAGGGTTCTAGAATACAGGCCAAAGAGTGGCTATTGTACTGCACCTGGCATAAGAATGCCACCACACCACAGATAATTGTAGTTGTACTGCATCTGGTAGAAGAATGACACAATACCCATGAAAACAAAGAAGGGCTATTCCGCTGCACAGAGATCAGAAATCACAAAGATTACAGTATCACTACTACAAGAAAGGCGTACAACGCCAGGCTTAAAAAGCACAAGAGCAGAAAAAAGAAGGTTATGGACTGGCATGTACTGCTTTGGCAATGCCTTTCACCATTCTATTCCTTGACGTGAATAGGGTTTCCCGGGCCGCATCGCATGCAGCTCTCAGCGACGGCATGCACAACCTTGGCGAAAAAATTAGTTCAGTGAAAGAGGATTACTGTTTTAATATGGGATTAAAATGAAGGCTGATTTGACATGGAAATTTCCAAATTGTTAAAAAGACGTCAAGACTGAATCGTCTCAAACTAATGCTTCAGATAGGAACTTAAAGTGGCATTGACGTTTATCTTCTGTAATTTTTACACGTCACAATCTGTTACACAAATGTACATAATAGCTTTTTTATATCATTACGTTTCTCCTCTTTTAACTGAGGTACATGGAGTTAACCAGCAATAGAAGAATAATATTGCACCGTAAGGTTTTTGTACACCGGCAACTTTTTACAAAATTTTTATGATACTCAGCGTCTACATGTAACACTATGGACCGTATGCACCAACGAAGATTATCTTGAACTCAGGTTGAGCCACAATTTTTCCATTGTCACATTATTCCCTGGCAAACTTGAACAATTGAATAGCTGTGGCTCAAGCTGATTTCAAGATAATCTTCGTTGGTGCATACGGCCCTATTCTAGAAGCTTCCTTAATTCTAAGGTTTACCTTTAGCTGTTGTTTGCCATTGTTTGCAGGGCAAAACACAAAAGCTTAAAGTTAAGAAGGCTTCAAGAATACGGAGCTTTGTTGGGAAAATGTTGCCTAGTTGTGCAGGAAAAAGGAGTTTTGCTTAAATGCTGTTAAAATGTTGCTAAATGTTGTTGGTCAGTGATGCCTACTATGGTACAGGAAAAAGAGTTGTTCCAATGTTGCTATAATTTGTTGACCAGTACAGGGTCAAAAGATTGTGTTGCTCAGGATGTTGCTCAGTGTTGGGGAAAGATGTTGCCAGTGTAGAGGCCTGCTGGTGGTGAGAGAACATCGGAAAAACAATCGATCATTCGTGTGTGTGTGATTTTCGGCGTCTGCTTCTAATAAAATGATTGAAGATACCAGCGGGTGTGATCAAATCGTCGAACGTTATTTACGGGATAAATTCCCGTCAATTGAAGACAACTATTTTTTTAAACATTTCTCCCTGGATTTCAATGAGGATTTTAATCACGGGGTAGGGGAAGCAAACTTAATCTCCTCGGGCTTCCAACCGTACTCTAAACTCGGGTGTAGGCCGCTATCAGGGCAGCCTCGTTTTGGCTACGTTTCATCAGAAGCCACGTCCACAGTGTGACCCAAAAAAGTATTCCTGATAACCTTAAAACCCAGCGGAGGCCTGGTAAAAATTCAATTGAACATCCCACAAGATGTTATCAAATTCGAGATTCCCAATAATGTAACATCATATAGAGGGATAAAACCGCAAAAAAAGACTTTACAAAATAAAGACTTAGTCAGTCATGAACTTTAGTCGTTGTGACGTGATCTCTACGCTACTCCTACGTGTAGCTACGAAAGACGTTTGGCGGCGCTGCCTTCGTTAGGACGATCTCGAGTCGTAGCTAAGAACGACGTTAGGCGGCGTTGCAGTCGTTGGGACGAATTTTATTTGCGGTTATAACCGCCCATAGCCACCGTTATATGTTGAACTTATTTCAGGCCGTGTCGCGTCAGGTTCAATGCCCTTTGAAGAAAACACCAAGAACATTCTTGGCAACTAACATATATTTTAAGTGCGTTTAATTTTAGTAATGGATTTTCAATTTCTACATTTTACTTTTCATTTTCAACTTGCTATTCGTCGCAACTGATGGCCTTTTGTTGAAATCTCGAGAACGAATCAGTCACTCAAGTGAATTACTCATATCAAATAAAAGGTCATCGCCTAAAAGAAGTAGGAATCAAGTTTAAGATTTTGAATACTTTTTCAAGTTGAAGTAATCTAAATGAAAGGTTTGAGGAGACTATTACTGTCATACAATGGTAAAAGGTAGAATCTCAACTAATGCCAGTAATGGATCTATGGGCGGTTATAACCACAAATATTAAAGGCGTTACAAAATAAACTAGTTGTTGTAGTCATATTCTCAAGTCATTGTGATGATCTCTTGTCGTAGCTAAGGAAAACGTAAGGTGGCGCTGCAGTCGTCCAAACGAAGAATGACGAAAACACCCGAAGTGTTACGAATGATACAGCGCCACCTTATGTCTTTCTTAGCTACGACCAGAGGTCACCACAACGACTAGGGAATATATGACTACAACAACGTCTTTATTTTGTAACGACTTTATTTGCGGTTATAACCGCCCATAATTTTTGTGTTATTTTTCTTCTGGAAAGATTCTGTACGCATTCATACCAGTTTGGGACTGAGGCTGGTGGAAGTAACTTGTGTAGGTTTTTTGGCCCAACCTGTATAACCTAACCTCTACATTTATTCACAATTAACGCATGAAATTATAGAGTTATTCCTCACAGTGATGTGAACGACATGAATTCAATACTTTATTAAATGCTTGAAGGATATTAATTTATTGATGCGGGTAAAATTATTGCTTTTCGATAAATTCCGATCAGGTATATATCTAATTATACATATTTCAATCAGATACTTTGAACACCAGTTTAATAATTTCTAAAGATGTGAAAAAGAAAGTAGCATGTATTTGAGAAGATATTTTTGGAGAAATTCAAAACTGCAGGCATGTTAACTTGCAAAAGGAAACCCGAAAAAAGCATGATCACCCAACGGCACTGATATTTTGTTAAAAAGGAAAGAAAAGTCTAGATAAACTAATAAATCATCTCAATGCTACCAGCAGTTGAATTTATAAGTTCGTTTTTGGTTTTAACAATTTATCATTTTGTTGTTGCTTTTCTTAATGTTCCAGCGCCTGGATGTTCGAAAGCATTTCGCCGCCGGCCTTAAAGAGACTGTCTCGCCGTAACAACTGTAATCTTAAACGTCCCTCTAAAAACCTGGGGCCATATTCATAAAACCTAGCTAGCTTAGTTGTCTGCTAGTCGTGTACATTGGCCTGTACAAACTAGGCAGTTTAGCAGCCAACTAAGCCTAGCAAGGTTTTATGAATATGGCCCCTGGATTCTATTTCATATTCTTTACTTCTATCTCCTTTATATGTGACCCCCCCCCCCTTGCATAACATAAAACTATTTGGGTTCGGACTATAGATTGTTTGGACTACTCGCAGGATACACACTGATGGACGCCTCGTTTAACAAAGGCCATTGAACCATCTTTTTTGAAGATGGGGATTTACACAGATGATACAAGTCCGATGATTACGCACGCGAGAGCACTGCAAAGCATCACGCCTCTTTTGGCCTACAAACCTCTACATGCAGTTTTGCGCGAGACTACGGGACAAAATCTCTCAAATGTCCGATCGGAGCGACACCTCACAGCAACAACACAAACCAGCCTCTGACATTTAGGAATAAGAGCTGCCAATCAGTTGACCAATAGATGTCACTACTGCCCAATTCAATGCCAAGCGGACCCATTCATGGTTGAATGAGCACCAATCAGGAGAATTTTCTATTGTAGCGGTCCGCTGGAACTTTGCTGCCGTCTTTTGGCAATAAGCGCGGCTGACTGCTCCTATTACATTTTGAACTCAATAAGTGATTTTCATTACCGACGCGAAAGAGAATCGTCTACGTGGAAATCAGCGAACGCAAACCTAATCATCGTATTTTTCGACAAGGAACCGGGGAAGAGTCCCAATATGACATGTCCAGACAGCTTTGATGAGATTCGATCAAAGTTGACTCGAGAGGTTTTCAAAATGTCGACTGTCTTTGAGTGTTTTTGTTGTTCATATTGATTTTTGGATGTGAAGAGGTTGACGGGACGCGGAACTGAGAAGTACATTCATGGGATTAACGGTGAGGTATCGCAATCAAGAAAATGCCGTCTAATGGATCCGTCTGGTGACTAGTTCTCTGTCCTTTCAACATACTTTAGCTATAGGGATGGGAGATGAAACCAGTCAACTTGTAGGACTTGCGGATCTGTAAGTTGACTGGTTCTCTATCCTTTCTCTTTACTTTAGCTATAGGGATGAGAGATGAAACCAGTCAACCTGTAGGACTTGCGGACCCGTCAGCCGACTGGTTCTCTTTCACTCTGCTTATCCATAGGAATGGGAGTTAACAGCAGTAAACTTGTCGGACATGTGGATCCGCAACAGTCCACTAGTTCCTTTTCCTTCTACTGTATTTTAGACATAGGGAAGGGAGATGAAACCAGTCAAGGTGTTGGACTTGTGGATCTGTAAGTTAACTGGTTCTCCATCCTTTCAATGTGCTTTAGCTATAAGGATGGGAGATGAAACCAGTCAACGTGTAGGACTTGCGGATCCCTAAGTTGACTAGTTCCCTATCCTTCTACTGTGTTTTAGTCATGGAAGGGAGAGGAAACCAGTCAACTTCTAGGACTTGCGAACCTGTAACTTGGCTGGTTCCCTATCCTTTCACCATGATTTAGTGAAACTAGGGATGGGAGATGAAACCAGTCAACTTGTTGGACTTGTGTATCTGTAAGTCACTGGTTCTCTACCCATGCTGCTCATTGTGCTTCAGACATAGGGATGGGAAATGAAACCAGTCGCTTTGTGAATCCATGCGAGACCAGCATTAAAAAAGAAATCTAAATCTATGGAATTGGAAGACTGTTTTTGATTTCAATTCGCATTTCAAAATTAGTTGTCATTTATAGTGCGTCACTATAATCGCTGGATACGGCACGTATTGCGAATTCAATTTAGTCTATTGGGATGATCAATGACAGTACAGAATATTACAATACGAACTCACTTCAAATTAACCCCACTGCGGACGATATGGAACGTGTTTTCGTTCCAGGAGGGATTTCAGTCGGTATTCAATTGACAGGGGGCAAGGATCATAGTCACGTGCCTAATGAGGAGGGCGTACAACTTTATATCCCACAGGTCGGCGCTGCGAGCGGTGTGACCGCAGCGACGTCATTGACATAATCTTACATGTATGTAGGTGTTGAAGTTGCGTCATGAGAAAATGACGTGTACATTTTTGTACAGAAATAATGAGACAAAACGTTGGCTTTTATCGCTATTCTATTTCTTTGTTTGAAGGACAAAAGCAATGAAATTAGAGAACTTTTCATCTACTACAAAATGATCTACATGTAAGTTTTACTGTCGGGCGACCAAAACAAACGGGTTATCTTCAAGCCAGAAATAAATTGAAATAAGGCCAAAAAATAGTTGGTTAGCATCCTTCCACTCTCAATTTTCTGAGGAGGGCGGGAGGTTTTTTAAAAAAAATTACTGAGTTTGAGATGCAAGGCAACCTGCATCTTGGCTACCAAGGGTTGTGACATCGCTCCGCCCTCCGACTACGCTCGTAGTCTTTATGACGTAGCCAGTACACGTGGAGTTCCAGGATGGGCAACCTGAGGGAAATTCCAAATGCAATAGGTATGAATTGAAATAAAAACTAATTTCTATCCTTTAAAACTGTGTTGTTTTATTTAAGCATCCCAGCCTACAGTTTTATCGCTCTTTTGGTGGTTTTTTGAAAATAAAAAATAAAAAAGTTTTGAGGAGTGGTGATTTCAATGGCAGTAGGGGATGTTAACCAACTATTTTTTTACATGGCCTAACGTTAGAAAAATAAAATTTCGGTCACAACGCTCGCAGCGACGCCGTGCGGTGCTCGTACGGGGCCCTCCTCATTCCAAACATCGATAATTCTCGGTTCGTCGCATACTGAGTCAACTAAACATGATGGAAGTCCGATACGTGAGTCCCCGATGTCCAATATCTCGTCCATAGTGATTCAATAAGGACTTGTTGACTTGTCTAAGAATCAATTTTTCCCTTGATGTCGGTTCAGCTGTCGCTTGATCGAAGGCAATGGCCTTGACATAAGGGGAGAAAAGGATAGGGTACAGAGTAGGATTGGGCCATCACGCTGCCAGATAATTCCCGTGAGGGCAAATTCGTCTCAAAGTCTTCAGGATATGTAGTGCAGCCAAGGAGCAGCAAAATTTCCAATTCCAAATATGACATGCTACAGCCATGAATCTCAAAACATGCTTTGACCAATCGGAGATGACTAAAGCCACACGCCGACCAATCAGATGACTTCATGCTCAATGACCCATGGGAAGTTCGAAATTCAACTGGCTCGAAGCTTTAGAAGCTACATGTATGTTAGGCCGTCACACTTTCAGAATCCACCTTGTTCACTGCAGCACTTATCAAAACGCCCAGTATTGTACGATAAGCGGCGGAGTAGCTTTTATACCCCGATATCGCACTTTCATTCCTGATAGACCGTTTTTTTTAAATTGCTGTTGTATGGGAGGTTATATCCGCAAATAAACTCGTTACAAAACAAAGACGTTCGTCATGATCTGTAGTCGTTGGGCTATTATCTCGAGCTGTAGCTGAGAAAGACGTTGGGCGGCGCTGCAGTCGTCAGGTGATCTGGAGTCGCAGCAGATCAAAATTTACTAAGTCTTTTAATTTTGTAATGCCTATATATCATGTCCGGCTCCAGATCATCCGCAACAGCACAACGTCTTTCCCGACGACTGCAGCGCCGACCAACGTCTTTCTTAGCTACAGCTCGAGATCGTCCCGACGAATGGAACACCGCCGAACGTTGTTCGTAGCTACGACTCGAGATCGTATCGACGACTGCAGCGCCGCCCAACGTCTTTCCTAGCTTCGCCTCGAGATCGTCACAATGGGCCGTATGCATAAAAACAAGTAAATGCTTTTTACTTGAAAATTAAAGCAGTTGCTTCCATCCATATGCATAAAACCCGAAGTAAATGCTTTTGCTAAGAAGCAATCGCTATTACTAAAAGCAATTACTATTTACTTGTTCAGTTCTAGCAAATGCTACAATTCATATGCATAATACTGAGCAATTGCTCCAACTGCCCAATCATTTGCTTCAGAATTTCAAGGTAGCTCCAGACCTACCTTGACTGTGAACTTGACAAGACTTGTCAGTTCATTCTGAGCAAAATGGCTGCTACCATTGTCAGAGCTGCCAACCCCTAAATACCCCTCTCAGTATTTTTTCTCTGAATTTCAAGGTTTTTCAGTATTTTGGAGGGGTCTCTAAGTAACGCATAGATTACTCATAGCAAATGTTTTCCAGCACTTTTTTGTATTCCCGACCTCTGTAAACATGAACAGAAAAACTTCACGATTTTGAAAAATATCAAACTTTTATTTTAAATCCAACTATTCATGAGAAATATGGTTTAAAACAGCAGTATTCGAACACCAACAAATCAAAATTTATGGACGTTACCAATTTCTAAAATTGGTAACGATTATAATTAAGACGATTATAAAGTAAAATGAATACAAAGTATTACCCATGAACATTGCAACACAACTGCAACACATTTCGTCAATGTTTGCAACGATGCTGTAATCAACACCCTGTTGTGACAGCGACCACAAATTCCCAATTTAGGTCGGCCCCCTTAGGCGGCCAGTCAAGGAGACCGAAGTCCTGCTCCCTCAACCAATTCTGGACTCTTCTAGCGGACCGGTGTGAATTGGCGACCTGAAAGAAGAATTGGGCACTTTAAGAACTATGAAGTAACAGCCTGGAATCAACCTCCCTCGCCCGCATGCACCCTCAAATTCACCCTAATCTCGCTAAAATTAGAAATATCAGAGTTAGTGACCAAGTTTCAGATTGAATGTTTTCCTCGTGTTTCTACAAATTCCTCCTCTCCCAGGGAGCAAGTTAGTATCGTTGGAGCAGAATGTCTTTTGGTCGAAATCTGATCAAAGGCTGGTTGATTATCTACAGGGTGTCCCAGAAAAAACGGAACGCATGTGAAGGGCTAAAAGTTTCAATTTTGACTGCGAAAGAAATGTCAGCATTGCTGCTGGAAGACTGAAAAAAAAGGACAAACCTGTCTTGCTGGAATATAAATCCATCTGGATGGCTATTCCTAATAGCTGGTATTGCTTGATTCTGGAGTATTTCGAGGTATTGGTCCTGGTTCAGTCGTCCATCAATACGGTAAATTCTGCCATTTCCTTGATGGTCCATACAGCCATACACGGGAACTGAGAATCGGCCACTTCTTCGTTTTTTCTTCAAATATTTCTCATGAAACCGAGTGCCAACAGGCCTTCGCACCCAAATCTGGCCATTTCCATCCAGTTGGTAGGTCTTCTCATCGGTGAAGATTACTTGTCGCCACTGGTCAATGGTCCAGTCCTGGTGATCCTGGAAGATAAAAATGCAATACAGGTTTCTCATGTCTATGGGGTATTTTTCGCTCAAAACAAGTGTTCCATTATTTTCCACCTAAAAATGGGATTTTTGGGACCATTGATGCATCTACTGTTTGGGAAAATGAGTTGCAGATTCAGACTACTCTAGATGCCATTCAACATTTTCAGAAGACATTCCTGTAGACATTTTTACATCAATCAATCTTGACGATATCATTTCTGAAGCTTAGATTTGGTATGTATGGGGCCCCACTGGAGAGGATTCATACACCGAAAAGACAGCCGAGGCATTGTTGCATTCACTGCGTCATCGAAATCGAAAAGAGAAGAAAAGGACCAACCTGTGCGAACTGCGATCTCTGGCGCATGTTTTCTGGAGTAAGCTTCTCTTTTTCGGCTGCTACTCGTCCGTGTAACCATGCATCACATAGGCGGCTCCGGATAGTCCTGCGGGTAACTTGAAGCTCCATTGCAGCAATGATTTGCCTGGGCGTTGTGAAGGGGTCCTGCCTTGCCTGACGGACAATCGCTCTGTCCTCACGCTGTGTTGTCTTCCTTGGCGGGCCGGGCCTAGCATAACACTCGATATGTCCTTCATTCTGATGCCGAAGACACCAGTTGCCCACCACAGACTTTGAATCACCTAGCTGGCCAGCAATATCCCGGTAGCTAAATCCATTTTCCCTGTCGGCAATGATCCTCGTCTTTGTTTCTATGCTAAGCTCATCTGCTCCAGGAAAACGAGGCATTTTTCATGTTTAAATTGCAGAGGGTTAACTTGTCCACTGAGAGCATTCTGTTTTCCAAAAGCAAAGAAACAGACCAAGACAACAATTCATGGCATTCAATAAACCTTTATTGAAATAGTCAAAGGACTTCCTATTCAACACCATTCAAAAGTTATGCAGTCTTACGTAAGATTCATAACAGCTTTCAAGAATAACTGAGGAATACCCAGGCCCAGGTCATGAGTATTGATCAACAATTTGAGTTGTAGAGGTCGCATGCCAAGGGGCTTTCTCAACACGTCCGTTTGAGTTCTGTACAAATAATACATTTCTTAAGATTGATCAGCTGACCCAAATCCGGCACGCTGATTGGAGGCCAACGGTCACTCCAAAATTGCGTAAGAAGACCCTAGCAACGATCGGTCACTGATGACCAGTCTGAATTAGGTCACTGTTAGAAACCTCCAAAAGTGTTGTGAAAAAAATAATAATGGCCACAAAGTCTGTATAGTTAAAATCGTCTTTGAAAACGCTTCCCAGTGATGTAAATCTCGCTCTATTTGATCCAGTATTAGTCCAGAAGACACTGTTAGAAGTTGCAAGTCGCGTAAAATCGGCAGAAACTCCAGCACATAATTCAAATTTGGTTCTCAAAGTTACAGGTAACAAACACACCAAAACCCAAAGTGATTGGTCCAATCGGTTGCTAGGGACATTAATTGTACCACTACAGACTCTTTTCGAATATATGACGTCATAAACGTTTTCGAGAAGAAAGATGAACCTTCGCTGTCGAGTTTTGAAACCCTGAGCCTGGAAATGGCCCTACATGAAACATTGGCAGAAATTGGCATTGACCTCCAAGCATATCACTCTAACGCGATGGTTGGAAACCACATTCAGAAGATGTTGTGTGTTAATGAAAAGGTCAACAACCCTAGAATACTGCTTGAGGTACTACTTGATTATCCAGAGAAACATCACAGGCACTTAGAGTACTTGGAGCGTCTTGGCAGGATCCACAAGTTGCTTTTTGTTTCAAAATCCAGATTTCTTTCAGATGGTGAAATCCAGTCTCTGTGTCACATGTGCTGGGAATTGGGAGAATGGTTTCCTGCCAACTTCCCAAAGGATACTGTATCGCCAAAGATGCATATCTTAGTTTTTCATGTGCCGGAATTCGTAACCAAATGGGGTTCTGTTGGTTTGTTTTCTGGATCTGGACTGGAAAGTATTCATGCACGCATGAATCAGATAAACAGGGTGTATTCATCCATCCGAGGCAAGCAGCTGCATGCAAAATTGGTATTTCAAAATCAGTCGGTGTCCTCAACTGCTGACCGTGCCCAGTTAAATCCCCCCAAAATAAGAAAATGTCAAACATGTGGCTGCTGGCTTAAGAAAGGTTTATGCTCAAAATGTAGCAGGTCTGAATGAATATAGATCTTCCATTCCAGTCCAGATTCAGAATCCACATCTTTGACCATCCTCACATAATTTTTCTCCTTCAATGGGGGGTGGAGTGGCATCCCCTCTGCTTCCAACAAGGTTTCATTCATTTTGGGAAAATGCAGTGTAAACAGTGCGGGTTAACATTTTCTCAATAAATTTAGTAATGTCTTGTACTGTGTTGACAAATGTGTCAATGTGTCAAATGACCTCACTCTGGTAAGAACTGCTGATTTACCAGTTTTACACTTGTTGATAATTTTATTTGTAAACTTGCGAAAACACAATTGTTACTATTATATTGTTACTAATATAAAGAAAATATACAAGGATTTGTTGAAATGATTTTTGTAGTTGCTACTTTTGGTTAAAAATATCAATCAGCATGATCCTGTCAATGCCTGCGGCTGGTTTCATATAATTGCACTGGTCAGTAGCAGAAAAAAAGTCACAGATTGATATTTTTCAGTTAGTTGCTACTATCATCAGCTCTGGAAACTGCTCAAGGTATACCTGTCGCCCCTCCTGTCAATAATACTATGACCCGATGGACAAGCACGTGACCCCAGCAGCCAATCATATTACAGCAACAATGGACTCCACTATGTGTATAGGGGGTGCAGATAACCGGCCGCAAACATTCATGATTTCGCGCCTTCCTACGGCGTGGCAACGGCGTGACAACATGCCGGTTCGTGTTCTAGATGAACCCGGTTGCTATATAATACAGCAAGACTGAGCGCTAATGCGCAAGCGCGGCCATCGATCGATACCGAGGCGCGGGATCGAATAGAATTCCCTTCAAACGGACGTGTCAAGACTGATTGCCCAGTTCAGCTGACGATATTTGATAAAACGGCGTTTATCTCAGTCTTGGGATTTTACATCTTGATGAAACTTGAACTAGGGACCATTTTTGAGGGTGGCGGACAAATCTGCTGTGGAAAATTTTGGGTTTTTCAAAAATTAAAAAAGTTGATTTTAGGTCACTTTGGAAATCGCCAAATTTGGGCAATTTCTATGGCAGCAGATTCAAGATCATCACTATGCCTTTATAGCCAGATAATTTGCCTATCATATGCATTCAATTATCATCAACCAACGGTGTTTTATCGGCACGTGACCTTCCAAAAACCAGATATTCCATACTTATTCTCCGATTATCAAAAGGGGCTGTTTCACTTTGAAATCAAGATTGCGATTTGTGATCTGTGGGAAAACTGAAAGAGCTATGATCTTGCAATTTGGAGGGATAATTCTGTGTTTCAGACCAATTTCAATGGTACAACAATGAATTACATTTGAAGTAATTTTTTAAGACAAAAGGATTTAAAACTCTTCGTATACAAAGAAATAATTAATTGTTTTACATGATATTTGGCATATGGATTTGGGTGGCACTCATTTTTATGGTAAGATAAAAGAAACAAGAGAAAAATCTCACGAAATGTTGATATTCTGTTTTTGAAATGCAAGAAACTTACCATGTAGTTCTTCTGGAAAGGACTGGTCTATTGATCCTTCTGGGGTGTAAGGTAGGCCTACAATGTTCCAGCATTCATGGCAAAGAATTGCTGTCTTTGTGTCTCAGCTATTGTATGAACAGTCTTACATCAGGCCACCACCTAGCCAGCACAACAACTCCATAGGCATTGAGAATTAGAGTTACATAACTTACCTTTCCTTGCAGAGCAGTAAGGGCAGGTTGACATGACCATTCAAAAGAATGTTTTGTTAGAAAGATTACCTCATTGAATCAGTTTGTAGTGCTTCCTATGCAAAAAACACCACCCAGTTCAGATGAATGGTTGAACCCAAGTTGCCACAAAAGTCATCCAGTCCTGTTATGTCACTGTTATGACTTTATTGACAATGGCAGTCAACAATAGGCCTAAGGGTCTTCAGAGTGTTCATGTTCTTCCAAATGAGTGATATCAAACTACTTTTGTGACTTTTTTTTGGTACTTTCATTGAATACAACTGGATTATTTTGCAGGTAGGTGACACATGGCTCATTCGCGAACCTATAATCCAAGTTTTTTTAGAAATATTTTGGTTCTAATATGAAACTTCAAGGCTTCAAACACCCATTGTCTTAAAAAATTACTTCAAATGTTATTGATTGTTGTACCATTGAAATTGGCCTGAAACACAGAATCATCCCCCAAAATTGCAAGATCGTAGCTCTTTCAGTTTTCCCACAGATCACAAATCGCAATCTTGAATTCAAAGTGAAACAGCCCCTTTAAGGGTCATTATAAAGCTCTCTGTCTCTTGTAAACAAATCCATCAATACATAGGATATGATTTTTAGCTCACCCGTGAGCTTTAGTCGTCAGTCAGCGTCCGTCGTCCGTCGTCGTCCGTCGTCTGTCGTCCGTCGTCGTTGTCCGTTAGCAGGGCACGTTTCGTAACTGCTGGAGCTATTGATCTGAAACTTGGTACATATATACCCCTAGGTCAGATGACCTACGACACCAAGTTTCGGTCCGATTCGATTCTTGGGTTGGCCTCCAGGTGGCGTAAACCAAAAACACAAAAAGTGCAATAACTCCTTAACTAATGACTGGATCATCTCCAAATTTTTATCATAGGTGTATCTAATTAGGATACATAACATAAGTAACGGGTTTTTGATCTGACCTACTTTTCAAGGTCACGGAGGTCAAAGTTTCACAAAAGTAACGAACCTGCCACAGTTCTTAATTATTTTACCGAGAGTCTTCATATCTTGCATAAACGTGTATTAGAGGGGTACCTTCAAAAATACCGAGTTTCGGCCCGATCGGACATCCAATATGGCCGCCAGGTGGCGTAACCTAAAAATCATCCAAGTGCTAAAACTCAGGAACAGCTTGACCCAGAGTGCTCAAACTTGATATTTACCTCCCTCTTATGACATTTACAAGCATGTCAAATTTCGGCCTGATTAAACTTCCAATATGGCCGCCAGGTGGCGTAACCCGAAAATCATCAAATGTGCTATAACTCAGGAACGACTTGACCCAGAGCGCTCAAATGTGCTATGTGGCTCCCTCTAGATGACCTTTATGTGCATGTGAAGATTTGGCCCGATCGGACATCCAATATGGCCACCAGGTGGCATAACCCCAAAATCATTGAAGTCCTGCAACTTGGGGATGACTTGACCCAGATTGCTCATAACTGACATGTACATGTACCTCTCTCTGTCATTACACTACGGGTGAGCACATGGTCCATGGACCATTTCATTTTGACAAATGGATGGTTTTCCTGGAACAGGCCACACATTACGGTGGTGCCCAATAGCAGGCCTCGGTATATTTGAGCTGCACTCTACGCCACAACTGCCATTATTGTTGACAAGCTGCAGCCCATCACAGCGGTGGATTGTAGAGCCTACTGGTCCTATCATCACTTGTGTTTTTCCTGTCCTAGTTTTGCGCCAGAACAAACAGTATCCACGGCAGTCACGCCGGACAAATTGCAAAACGCACAGAGGACCCGCTAAAACGTGCGAATGGGGAATTTTTATGTCCTAACGCCAGATGGCGATCGGACGTGTAAAACCTAGTTCACACTTCGACGCACGAACATCGCCGGCTACCGACGCGCGACCTTGCGTTCGACGCTGATCCCTTCGTGCGATTTTGTCCACGCCCAATCGCCGGAGCGTGAATGCTATCGCAATAATATTTAGTTATGTGTGTCATTACGTAACAACAGCGTAACCTATTTTCAACTCCAAAATACCGCCGCGGCATTGAATTCAGTGCCTTTGGATGCATAAACGTGAGCCTAGTTGATCGCGTTGATGACTACAAAATTCTTCATTCATTGGTAGATCGCCGCGATCGGACGCAGAGAGTTCAAATTGCTTGAACTCTTGATATGAAAATCGCACGCCAAGGAGTCCTGCGACCTGACGCCGATGAAAATCGCAGTGGAACGCTGGAGTATGAATCAACACGACTATGTCGGCGTCCAGATTTTGACCGTGCGTCGGACGCCGATGGTCGTGCGTCGAAGTGTGAATTAGGTTTAACTGGAGGATCAGCAAAGGTTATTGTGGAATTGGTCCATGAATTGTTGATTTAAAAAAAATGGTTTAGAAGACACGTGTGTGACGGAATAATACAGAGTTTTCGCAAAGCCCCCGAAACGCCAACGCGAACGTCTATCCTTTTGTCCGGTGCTCTCTTCGTGGCATCGAACAATGGGTTTGGCGTTCGCGGTGGCGTTTCTGGGGCTTTGCGAAAACTCCCTATTCACAGCTCCCAAACACCCGCGACTCGGGTCACAAATACGGTGATTTGGGGATAGGACGCCAAGATTAGGTACGAGAGTGATTCCGTTCCGCCTGCACCGCATTTTCCAGTAAGCCTGGGCAAACACAGAGATCATCACAAGGGAAAGAATACAGGGGTAGTGATGTAGTCTTTGTGACGTACCCAACATGCGTGGGGGTTCGAGGTTGCTTCATTGTGGGTATTACCTTTCTGACCGAATGCCGTGGGCGGGGGGNGCAAGCAAAGCCTGTTGACAGTGCTATTGACGATAAGTGTGTGTAGACTACCTTTTTTTGGTACATCCGGGCTCCTTGGGATTCAAACGCCTCCGTTTTCTCCATGCACGTCCCTTTCTTTTTACTCATCTGACAAACAAAAGCCATATCATCTAGTACCACGACAAAGGTCGTACATTTCAGTTGACAACAAAGTGTAGCACAATCAAGAAATGAATTAACGTCATGCTGCTTTATATCTGATCGCAGAAGTCCCCAATCCCTTAAAATCATCCGAAAATAATCATGGACTAAGAATTTAACTACTGCCATCCTACCTGTTGTTTATTAGTTTCAGAACCATGGCATTGCTCACTCACCGACTTTTCAAACATACGATGTTAAAGCCAGAAAAACAGAACAGATATATTCAGAATATCGGCACATTTTGTGTTAGGCCTTCATCATTTCTGAAATGTCTGCGACTGCGACTATGACACGATCGTCCGAAAGTACTCATGTAATATTAACGACATGTCATCTTGCCCTGACAAGGGTTCCTATCACTCCTACTCTCGCTCAATCCACCCTTGCCTGAAACTACCCACATTTCCACTCGCATTGCCGCCGAGAGATGAGCGGCCAATCAGAGCTCTCGCTGAGCTGTCACCTCGCCTCCAGGAACTGAGCAATTAACGAAGTACACGGAATACGTAGTGTATGTGACCAGATGCACCTGGGCGCGTTGTGAATCAACAGAGCAAACATGGCGGCTTCAGAACTTCGATCTGTCGCTTGGGTTCAGAAATTTGTGGAAAATACAACGTTTCGTCGCTAGCTTCACATCACAAGGATACTATTCACGTGTTTGCATCAGGGAAGGACTTGCTTGTGTCAAATATGACCGGGAAAGGGATACCATTCATGTTTTACTCGGCTTCAACTGCGTCGAAGTTCAGATGTCAGATGTGGAGTACCACATGTACTAATGTATGCGACGACTTTTCTGATTGGCTCTCAAGTTGGCTCTTCTTTCTATCGATGTTCTTCGCGATTTAACAAATAATTATTGTTTTTTTTGACGAATTATGCTGTAAAATGAAGGATTTTGATATCAAGTAATAAAGAACACAGGTATGCTTAACGTTGAATATGTTTTTGGGTGAAATATTTTCTTCTGGATTATATTTGATGACAGCAGTGGGGGCGAGCGTGATAAACGGCACAGTCTGCTGCGAGTGGAATTCAGGAGGGAAAATGTCAAGGGTGAAGGGAGCGTAGTTCGAAGGGCGGAGTGATCGTAGGCCTTGATATGTCAAGATGCGACATGTACATGTTGTGTCGTCCTGACGGTTGCTTCCCTTGGTTTATTAGGTATCTGCCACGGGTTACTGACGACTACGCGCGGCAGTGACCCCATGCGTGTGTTATGCACTGACCTTATTGCAGTCGTACGTAATCGTCAGTAATCCGTGGAGGATACCTACTAGGCCTGTTGTTTTCTTGTAGTCTACTTTCTGGTTCACAGAATGTCGGCGCCAGTCCTTCAAACCAAAAATGAATGTAAGAGTCACAATGTTGATATTAGAGAGGATGCGCAGCTTTCCGACTCCGACTTCAACTACGAGAATGAATTGCAGTCCACTGCAGACATCCTTGATAAAAACGATTTGATAGAAGTTTCCAATTCGTCAAACACCATAAATTGACGGCAGAAAAATTTGGCCTTATAAATCGGAAGTGCGGATAAATAATGAATATTGAAGTCGTAATCCGTAGTCGTTATGACTTGAGACACGACCATGACGACTATGATATTTGCGATTTATTTGTACTTTCTATTACGATTAAAAATTATTCTGCCACAAAGTTATGGCATTTTACGATTTGCAAACGTCCGTCAAATTGTTTTTATCAAGTATGTCTACAGCGGACGGCAATAATTCATTCTCGTAGTTGAAGCCGGAGTCGGAGTCGGAAAGCTGCGCATCCTCTCTAGTGACAGGTATAAAGTTAGCCTTCCTGCTTCCTACACTTTTTATTAACTCCACCCATTCAAGAAGAGAAAGCGTAGTCTGATTCGTTGCCACAGCGATGTGTTCGTGACACGTCTGTAGAATGAAAACAGCTGCGGCGGAATAGAATGGGCAAAAATCTCTCGAAGGCGCTCCTCCATGTGAGAGTCTCATCGGGCTAGTTGGCTCACAATAGAATATCACCGTGATTGTTGGCCTTCTAACGACTTACGCCTTGAATAGTGACAGCAACAAGTGTCCATTGTTTTAACAATGTCTAGGCATTGTGTGAAAATATACTTATGGATATATACTTATGGAACTGGCTTTTTACTGCTGACGACACAAGAATCAATAGGGAAATGAAATGGTGTCTTGATATACGACCAATAACATCTTCTGAAAGCGTGAGTGTTTTGTATTTTTAAAAAAATAATCATGCACTTTTCACGGTGCATGTATAATATGTCGGCATGTTTCCCAGTGAAACTCTTGTGAAAATTTAAATCCCTGGTGTTGGATTTTGTTGGGGATCTGCCTACTGGTCAACGGTGGGCTAAAATCATGCATTAGGCCTATGTTTTCATTCACATTCCTATTTTGTCAATTGGAATAGTGAGACCGGGCAAGTGGTGCTGTCAGGCATAGCAATAGTACGACCCTCGCCAGTTATGTCAGTGAACTTTCTATTTAAGACCGCCCCATCTCAATGGGGCGGTCTTCATAGTTTTTACTTAATTTCTCTCCCTGGATCTCTCCATCCATTGGTTTCACCACGATAACTCAAAAAAGTATATAATGTGTCACGCCAAACGTTTCAGGAATAATAGATATGCATATAGAACCCTATTGATTCTTGGTGTCATCTGAATACAGTAAAGTGAGAAAGTCTGATGAAATGTACTGTTCTATCGCATGCATCAATTGCATGTATCAACTGACTTGTGCTGCCCCCTGAGCTAAGCAAAAGGAACTTCGAATCACTTCATTGATGGTTCATACGGCTGTTGGGGCCACTTGCTATCAATCTACATTTAGAACCACGTGATGACCAATACATCGTCATCCGGCACTGTGGCAGGCAAATACTGTGACGACGATTTCGTCGTCCGTCTTTATGAGGTTAAATTATCTATATTTGTACAATTGATAGTGACAAACGTAAAACATGTCAATTTGGCTTTCAATTCAATGCACATTTTGTATTGATCAAGTTTATGATCTCTTAATCCTCTCTATTGAACCTCGCCCATTAACCATGTACCGGTATCTTCGCAGTATAGTTATCAATGAACCATCAATCAATGAATATGAAAAAAATTGTATAGGGCGCCATTCCGTGGTCCACCACGCTCAAGGCGCCGCCTCTCCAAGGTGCTCATCAAATAGAAATGTCTTTAGCTGTGTTTTGAAGGCGGCTTCAGGCAGTGGACTCTGTCCAATCTCCCAATATCCAAGGGCGGTCTTCATATATTGACTGACAAGTCAATTTCTAGTTTCATCAAGATTCTTGTCCAGTTCACTTTGACCTGATGTACAAATTCCATGCCATTATCGTCCATACAAACTTCATAGAAGTCCCTTTTTCCATGGTGTAAAGATCCCCCCCGCGGCATGTGTAGAGAATCAGCTCGAACATGACTAAGGCCAGCTGGGACTGATGTGTTGAAAGCAATCGGATGGTCATAAAGCTTTGTTAGATCGGCATTATCGTGAAATAGGTCGCCCGCGATTGTGGCGTCATCAATACGCTACGCCGCCTGACTTGAACCTCGTCCCCAGGATTGTAGTAGCCTCAGTGTGGCTCCCACGGCATTCTATTCTATTCCACGGAATAAGGGTCACATACACCCTGCCGGAAAGAACCGAATGTGAAGCCCCACTGACATATCCACTCAGCGGCCCGTACGGCTAGTAAAAACACATTTTGGCCAATTTCTACAGTGCCCAGCTTGATCCAGTCGCATTCCGCTTATCCCTGTTTCACTGTCTAAAATCCACGCCAAGCCGCTGGGTGGATTGGTCATCTAGCCTTCACACAATGTAATTGCCGTCGGTATGTCATACCTTAAGGCCAATAACAGTACATGTACAGGGGCGTAGCTAGCTTTTTTGGCCTGGGGGGGCAAAAGGTCCTCTGGGGGGGGCAAAAGACCATATTTTGTTAATTTTCGGTCAAAATGTGCATGAANAGCTACGCCTCTGATGTATATACGCAGTACTTGATCGGAAAGTAAATATTAATTATGAAACCATCAGGAGTTAGTCTGAATTTCATTCAATGTTGGTACTCGTATGACAGGATACCCAGGTGGTCATAAGGCTGTGGAAATCCCCGTATTGTACAATTTCAACAATGCGGCTTATTCCGTCCATTGATGACCAGGGATAATGACATTCGGAACTTCCGAAGGCAACTGCTTGGCAATTTCCGTAGACACTCGCATTTCCCCTCGGACACAATTCCAAGGCAGCCATCTTGAATGCGCAACGATTTCAATGCGTTTCTGGTGGTTTGGATGCGGTCGCCTCATCACACCCTGCGCATGAACGAAATACATGTAGGTCACACAAAAACGTTGAGTTATTGATCAATAATTGGCAGATTGGTTGACATATCGGTAAGTTTATATATAATATGCCTCAACTTATCCAGGAAATAAGGTTGGGTATCTTAGCAGGCCAAAATTCGGCGAAAATAGTTCCACGGTTGGTCACGTGGGTTTGTTGATAACAACATGGCATTCGGAACACCTCGGGTCTTTCCGTCATTGTTCGGGAAAGCCCCTTGGATGTCATACAGTCATGCGCGGAGTGATTCTGGACGTGATCGCGTCCCAAATTGTTAGGCTACCGCATCACTCATAACAAGTCGCCACCTCCGCGAACAAAATATAACACTTGCAAACCCTGTCTGTCTGAAGGCGTGTTTATCCCTCAAATATCTATAAATTGACATATATTTGATACGGTGTATGTAAACGTGAAAGTGACACGCCAGTAATGTGGTTAATTACACATTTTGGTGATCATGCCGGGCAAGTGGGAAAGTAGCTCTCGCCGCCTACGTATGATATACGTTGTAATGAAGTCCCTCAAATAGTTACTCGATAGAATTCACGTAAAACGCATGGACAGCATTGAATCAGTACTCTATTGACATGATTGAGTACTAAAGTACAGAAAATGATCATATAATGGGTGATTTTCGTCATTTCAATACTATATACTAGCGAACTATTTCTTAGCGGAAGAACACTCTGCCAGTCTGCGTAATCGGCGCGCCGCATCACATATCCTTCCATTTCAATATGGCCGCTTTTGTATGACATTAGAGATTGAAATCTGGCAAAGTTTCAAGCTCTAAGTTGAGAATGAACAACATGGCTGCCTTGGACTTGTGTCCGACGTGAAATGCGCCGCCCAGTGGATAGATTAAGCAGTTCGCCTCAGGTCGTTCCGAATGGGATAATGACCGTCCATAATATGTTACATCCCCCAAATAATACGGCTTTTACGGATTAAGCGGCGCCATTGAATACGACCACCAAGACACCACTGTTAAATATCTTATCTGGTGTTGTATATGCCAGTGTTTCTGTGGGTGTCGGTGTGGCCTTTATTTTGGGGGGAACACTGACAGTACACCTAAACATCGACATATTCCCCTCTCTGTCCTCTATTGTCTACACTCAATAGGCCTAATTCAGTGGTCTCGGCCTCCGCTCGAAGCTGTCACCCTCAACCACTGAAACATTTGGTGCCGAAGTCCGTTTCTGAACACTAGATGTCACTACCAGTTGTTGACGAAAGCGCGGGATCAACCAGCCAATGACCGATCACCTTTCAAACGACCTTAGGCGGTGTTGTTTCTATGGACGCAATCACGGCAATCCAAAGAATGCTGAAGGCGAAGTACTTACACCGCTGTATTGTCCCACATCGGGTCGTATGTGACGTTGAGTATGTTAACCTTTCATTTCACAGTGAACGTATTCCAAAAAGTGGTGCAAAATAACACGAAAAGTCCGGAATATATGTTTACATCTGTGCCACGATACTTCTCACGTGACCAAAGCAGCCAATAAGAAAATGTTTCATGTTTTCCCCTAGTTGCGTGAAATACTGGTCGCTGATTAGTTGATGACATTTTGCGCCATCTAGTGTTCAGAAACATGATTTGGCCCCATCTGTGCCAGTGGTTGAGAGCGTATAACTAGTATTAAGCTCGAGGCCACTGGGGACGAGTGTATCTATTGTCACGTCGCTGCTTATTCCGCCAAACAATTCGAGGCCAATAATTGATGTCACCCAAAATAAAACGGACGAAGACGTATATTGACATATGTGTACGGGTCTTGAAGAAAAGTGTTCTCCCCGTGTGTACGGGCGTGAATGGTATAATATGGGGGTCGTTGGTGGTGATCTGGGGGAACTCCACGCTTTTAACCTAAAGTTCCTACGGGATCTTCTGCGTATGTCAGGGCAGTTCCGGTAACGAAGTACAGGCGGCAATACCTGTACGGAGTGCTTGTAGATGGGGAACGTGTTTCCTCCTGATAACTATTCTCCGAATCACCTGTCCAATACCTGAGCAAATGACGGAGAGTCCTGACAGCAAAACAGTGTTAGTTCGTGCAAAGACAAAGTGGTTTCTGAGATGGACTAACCGGGATACTCACGAATAACCGAGGGATCCTTGTAGTTTTGGGACTGCTCTGGGGGGAGCACTAGCTTGGCAAGTTTGAGGTCTCGCGGGTTATCTTACCACGATCAGAAACCACGTGGAGTGTTGTTAAAGCCTATCTAACTTCACACAGTAACAAACTCAAGAATGTATTTCCGTTTTTGTCCTTGTGCGGATCTTCTGGATGTTTAATGGTGAAACAATCCTGAGCCGAATAAACGAGGAAGGGAAATATACTCACGACAGGTGTGCCTATTACAAACGTAGTAAACAGCTACAAACGTAGTAAACAAATGCCTAGACTTGAGTGGCCGAATTATATCGTAACCTACACACGATTCCTGTAATCTCGAATATAACAGGTCCTAAAGTATAACAAACTGACTAGTCTGATCCTGAAGTAAAATATCGGCACGACTCTGCAGTAAAATCTCTAGTTCTGAAGTTCTGAAGTGAGCTGTTCCGATCTATCGTGAGTTGTTCCAATCTGGTGAAATCTACATCTAAAATCTACTCCTAACATCTGCAAATCTGTCTATCTCTCTGAAATCTACAATTCTGCTCTGTTGCAAGAGCAACGCCTTTATATACTGCTCGCTTGCCGGATTGCAACAGCGATTTCTCAACTCATAGTATCGTTGTAAGCCAGTAGCAAGTTGGGAATTCCAGATTTCATTCTTTAGTCACGGCCGGCGGAAGCTACCTGATGAAATCTACCAAGGTCTTGCATCAGATTCTATTCCCAACGCTTTCACAAGAGAGCCTTGCACTGGGGTTTTTCCCACTCGCTACAGGTGAACTTCAGGTGACTAACAGCATGCTAACAGCCGATCTAAACATAGAATATAGGTAGCCGTTATTTTTAGCGCTAAAGTCGCATAATTACATTAATTTTTCAGGTACGGGAAATACTCCCGAGACACTTGCTATACATTTTATTATGATAATGTGAGAAAAGTACTATATATTATGATTCTAATATCAACACGGTGTGAACCGTACATCCCTCTCGGCCAGAAAAACATTACTCCTGTAATGATCATAATAGGCCTATACGTATACTAATTACCTGTCGTGATTCATGCAGAATTAAGGATGGCTCGTAACATAGACCACTTTATGACTCGTTTGATGGTGGTGAACAAGAATGTGCAATATATCTATCATTAGTTGCACACTCTTGTCTACCTGTCGTAATTTCATCAGCAATCACAATGTGGCCTTTACATCTAGATAGCATGCATACAGTAAAATAGGTTTATTTATTTATTGATAATATTTCTCGTTTCTTCTATGCCGTCCTCTTCGTGGTTCAACGGGTGTCTTGTATGATGTCGTCTTCATATTTCGATGAGTAGTTATCTTATGATGTGCAGCGTATTATCTTACTTCGATGAATCTATTGCGTGGCGTTGTCGTATTCTTCTAATGCGTAGTGTACTATAAGTTGTCTATTATCATACTTGCACCTCCGCGAATGTATGGGTAGCTTACATTCGCACCTCCCCGGCGGCCAAGGAAAAGAAAAACCTGACCTGGGTGGATTGAGGGAGGGAAAACGCCTGGACGACCGAGAGGACAGCGTCTGCAAAGAGAGAAAATAAGCATAGACACCCTATAGGTGGGTGGGAAACCGGGAGGGCATACCCAGCCGTTATTAATAAAGGCACATAATTAGACAATCCGACATAAATAGGATGGTTACATAGGGCGCACCCAATATGGTGGTGCGATGAACGCATTGACTGTGTTTGTAGTTTGGAGATCGGATGTGTACAGAACATAATTTGATAATATTGACAGTTCAAATAGAAAGATAGTAATGGGCTAAATAACTTGTTTTTGTATTTTGCGGATCGGATGTTTACAGAATATACGGAGATAAAAGTAAGTACACTAATATAAGCAGGACAATGTAACAAAGAGGTGTTACGATACTAAAACGAACGGATGGGGCTTACCCAAGCAAATCCAATCGTGATATCCAGTAGACAGGCAGGCAGGTGACGATACATGGAGGGATGACACAGAACAAGAGGAAGATGGAAAGAAGGGGAAGAATAAAAAAAAAATAAACAAGATGCAAAGAGTAGAGGGAAAACAGAGAATAAAGGGATAACTAAAAGGGGTAACGCCACAAAGAGGGTTGGTGACGGGCCTGATGAACGAAGGAAGTAATGTCCTCAAACACGCAAGAAGAAGTATTCCCNTGTAGTTTTTAGATCGGACGTTTACAGAATATAAGGAGATAAAATTAACTACACTAATATAAGCAGGACAATTTAACAAAGAGGTGTTACGATACTAAAACGAACGGATGGGGCTTACCCAAGCAAATCCAATCGTGATATCCAGTAGACAGGCAGGCAGGTGGCGATACATGGAGGGATGACACAGAACAAGAGGAAGATGGAAAGAAAGGGAAGGATAAAAAAATAAACAAGATGCAAAGAGTAGAGGGAAAACAGAGAATAAAGGGAGAACTAAAAGGGGAACGCCACAAAGAGGGTTGGTGACGGGCCTGATGCACGAAGGAAGTAACGTCCTCAAACACGCAAGAAGAAGAATTCCCTCAAAGTGAAAGAACAAGAGATAGGAAATTGTGACTAATACCTGTAGCTTATGAGAAAACTAACGGAAAATCGCAAAGAAGATACAGGAATAAACGACCAGAATAGCTAGTGAGCCAAGTGAAGTGAAGTGTGGTGGAAAATCGGAGGGGTGTGGTTTTTGTACTTATCCCATTCCATTGAATCTCCCAAAAAAGGACCACAAGCGGAACACCGTTTCTAACTGGTCGTTGATGATCGCATACGTCGACTGGTCCGTTTCTTTTTAGATGCCAAATATTCCTGTATGAGAGGTCTAGTATCTGGATGTATATTCTTTTCTGGTTCCCAAGTAATTTCGTCATTTGCCCAAAGTATCTTGAACTTTCTCTGCCCTTTTTTGGTTCCACGATGGGCCAAGATACATTTCAACTCGTACACGTCTTCCCATTCGTCCAAGCCAGGAGCAAGGGCAGTACTGCTGGCCTGTGCATTTTCTTCCAAAGGTTGGGCGGAACCTGGTGTGGGTATAGGCAATCCATCATCCTTGTCACTATTATCAGTTGAGTCCGTTTCACCTTGAGGAGAAAGCTTACGATGTATAAAGGGCTTAAGATTTTTTGCTGCTGTTGGAGCACTTAAACGAAGGCCGTTTAATGTTTTCAAAAGATAGGTATCCTTACCGACTCTCTTATAAATTCGATATGGGCCTTTATAGAAATGACAAAACTTCTTGGTTTGTCCTACGGTCGTTTGTGGAGTATATTTATAAACCAGTTGCCCGACGTAAAAGTCTACGGGGCGAGCCTTCTGATCTTTTCTATGTTTGAGGTCAGTCTGATACTGTTTTAGGTTTTCTGAAATGACTTTTTCTATAATTTGGTAATTCTGGACTACCTGCTTAGTATAATCAACAGGGTTTTTAACAATATGTACATTCGGCAGGTTAGTCTGATCGATAATATTACGGGGGACTCGTCCGTAAACCACAGTATGTGGGGATATACCCAGAGTCGAGGCAGAAGGGGA
>NMRB01000288.1:324842-338485 GCA_002633025.1 Notospermus geniculatus
TCCCGAGACACTTGCTATACATTTTATTATGATAATGTGAGAAAAGTACTATATATTATGATTCTAATATCAACACGGTGTGAACCGTACATATGTATGATATGTACGATTTATTTACAGTATTTACAAACATAGACAATGAAATGCTCATGGATAACTGCTCTGTCACCCTCAGTCAGAGTCGCTGTCACTCCAGAGAGCACGGCAACGTGTTGACGTCAACATCTTGGCAGGCCTTTGGGCAGGGGGTACGGCTTGATATCCACCTGGACAAAACGCTGTCTCCTTATTGGCCCGTTTCCGTTCCGTTCTGAATGTCCTGAAAAGGCGGTAGCAAAATGTACTCATCCAACCCCACTGATCGCATGAAAACGACGAATGTCGATAAATGTCTGTACGGTACTCACTGCGCTGAAGTGGCTGGCTTCGGCCCCGACTCGTCTTCCCTGTTCGTAATGGTCAGATCCACAAATTGCCGGCTCCCACACGGTTTAGGAGATGTACCTGAAATTACCCAAGGTATACGGTATAAATAAACTCACGGTATATTCCACTGATGGCGTGTGAAGTAGGAGGTGAATAAATATGGGTACGGTGGATACTCACTGCGCTGAAGTGGCCTGGACGCCGAAAGGAACTCGTCCTCGCTGTTGGTCATGGTGAGATCTACGAATTGTCGGCTCCCACTGGGTTTTGGAGATGTACCTGAAATGACCGAATACGGTTAGAAATGGTAAACTGACTGACGGTATATCCCAATTTTTATTGATAATGAATTATTGACAGAACTCCTCCGTTGCCTGGTATCTGAGACAACTCCCACACGAAAGGTAGGGGCCTACATCGGAATTGTCGTCATGGCTACTTCCTGCAGCTTCCGCCCTACCAGCACCTGATGTATCGTTGGCATCCTCTTCTGAAATGTAAAGAAATTTCATGTTGCCGTTATGTGGTGAAGTTTCGGAACTGTACATTTACGGAATAAGCGGCATCATTGGATAAGGGCATAACACGCCACGAACTTACCTTCTGAAGTATTCGGTGACGGCGTTGATACGTCGATTTATCAGTGGTGGAATCTGCAAAAGTGAAACAAATTAACATTCTCGGTTCTTCAGATTACTGCCACATCCATTGCCGGTTAAATGGCGTCAATGACCCATGTACAGGCATGATAGATCTCACGGCACTTACCTTGTGAACTGGCGAGTATTGGCGTGCTGATTTCAATAACTGGTGGCGTGTCGAAAGACGTCGTTGTCTCGTTCATGGATACCCCGTCTAAAAAATAACGACAGAAGAACGTCAATCCTGTGATGGAATACTCAGTACGTATGTGGGCCAGGGATGAACGTCACAAACCACGACTGATCCTTATTCCGTCAATGAATAATATTATTTCATACTCACCACCTGCTAAGTCTTCCACTGGGGCTCTTCCTCATCGGATTCCCGGATGATTTTTGTCGTTTCAGGATTTTCTATATTGGTAAACAACAACAGAGTGACAACGTGAAAACAAATAAATTAAAGCGAACAATGAATTTCATCCCGCGCAAAGTCATTTTGTACTTGTGTTATGAATTGAAACTCCCCTTTTTGGAACGTACCTGACAGATTCTAAAGTCATACTACAAAGGATGATAATTATGTAAGTACCTCCCATGCACCACGTGTCAAACAACGGGACCTCATACGTGTAGTTTGGTGGCTGATATAGTTCGTATGTCTCTTTGAGTAGTTGGAACAAGGCTGAGTACCGGTTCTGTTCTGGCGGCCATATTCCGCCACCTGATCTCAGCGAAGTGGGCCTCCATATTTTTCAATGAGGTTCCTGGAAATAGATATTCACTGAATGCACTTGTATGTGAATTGTTTGACTGTCAGGTAAAGGACGAAAGTACACCGGACATTTGGGAAGTCGAAGAAGCATACTAATTCACTTCATGTACATCGATCGTTTTACCAAGAAGAAGGAAGGAATAGCAATCATTAATTCAGCGGAAGTGGTCATTTGCGTGCTTCCACGCGCCCTCGATGCGGTTAGTGTGGACTACTTCGATGGTGTCTCCTCCTACTTGCTGATGTATCTTTTATATGATTCTTTGTGTATCATCTTGAAACGAAATGAAGCTGTTAGAATCCGAATGTTATTATGAAATGCACTGTCCACATTCCCCTTATTCCGTTAAGGCCAAGTAAAAAAATACTCATGTTTATCGTCCCCGCCCGTGCCTAAAATCAGGGCCGCACCAATTTTTTTTTATTTTTTATTTTTGAATTTTGCACCAGAAAAACACTCTGCACAAGGGCAATAGCGCTTCCGCTGTATGTTTGTTGAGTCATAGGCCTACAATTGATTTGTTAGTGCTGTTAGTGAGGCAGAAATTGAAAGTAAAAAAGCAACAAAGACTGACTGTGACCATGGTTGATGGTGACTCTTGTCATCTGAGGGGCAATATTCATGATATTGCCCTCTGGAAACCCATCTTCCAAAATAAAAAATAAAAATAAAAAGTGCCCCCCCCTTGCCAATTTTGAGGGACCAGGTGGACGATAAACATAAGGATTTTTTTTACTTGGCCTAAACATCAACGTATGAAACCAACTCGGTTGTTTACATTATGATTACTTTCTGTGAAAATCATTTCATCCCAAACCACTTTCCCCGACTTCTGAACCATCAGACGCTTACCGAGAAATGCCGATAACCCGCTTCGTTCAATTCGCCATATGCAGCCCATCCGTCGGTGTAAATGGTGCTGCCCACCTCCACGTGGCGTCGGATGATTTTCATCAAGGTTTCCGAATTACGTTTATCGACTGGATAGATGATGAGTCTAAAATGGAGGTAACAGTTACTGAGGAGTATTCAAGTAATATGCAACCTCGATATCGTAATAATGGCCAACCTGGAAACAGTTGATGCATCAGTGACAGTTTAAGCAACCGGAAGTGACCGAGCCTCGGTCACTTCCGGCGAGGTACATGACGCATAACATTTACGATTACTTACCGATTACTCTCTCTTTCGATGAGACCAACGACCCATAGTTTGATTCCTTTCCGTTGTCCTCTCTCCTACTTCGTTCGCCTTCCAAAAAGACTTTCATCTATTTCGACCGTGCCTGTAAATATCAAAGTCAGTACCTCTTTTTGAAAGAATTCTTTGAACAGTTCCCTCACGAAACTGGCCCAATCCACGGCGCTGCGTTTGTACTCGAAGCCGGACAATTCCGCACATCTGTGGAGCGTGTGGCCGTCAATGAAAGCCGTTCAGGAACATCATTATATCCTGCATTTTGTAGTGTGACCGCTCAAAGAAGGAGTTTTTCCTGATGGTAAACTCGTGCCTCTTTGCACATTTCCATACAAAACCATGAACACTTTTCTCCCGTTTCTGTAAACTGCATTCAGTGCCGCATTTATCACATAACACCCCCTTGGCAAGTAACCCTCTTTTTCTGAGCCAACCATGGCATCCTCCGGCTTAAGCATCAGTCGATAAAAATTCCAATGGTTTGAAAAACAGGAAAATTGCATGTCGTCAACATTGTGTAGTTGGTTCCGAAAGTTTCCACTTTGTTTCCCGGCCATTTTGGAAGTGACAAATTTTGCTCACACGCCGCTTTTTTAAACATGTTGCCACCCCATTACATAATAAAACAATGGCCCGAAAGTTGGCGTTAGTTCATATTATTCATTGCTTAACTTACCGTCTCATGAACATGGCGAAAAGGTGAGCTCAGCTCAGTCTTTGCTAGAGTTTCAGATTGTAAAGTTCCACTTGAAAAAGACCCCGGTTGTGGTCGAAAATTCGTGAATTCTGGAGATTGACTTCTTGCTTATTATCATTTTGTGTGTCAATTTTGTGCTTTTCTGTATCTTGGCTACCCTAAAGAACAATATACGTAATTTGGATTATGCCTGTCAGCATTAAGTCAGAAAACACAACTACTTTAAATCGCCCGTTTTGGATGGTTGATTTTCTTGCCAACACCCTAAAATTACTTTACATACTTTTCATGTGGCACTTAAGGGCGAGCCAACGTTTTGAATTTTTGAAACGTGGCCAGGCGTTGTAAATAAAAGATGTCAAAATACCATAAAAGTACAAGATATATGACGGAAATGAATGCACCTGCGGGGTCTATAAGTCAAAAGGAATTAAATGAGATGTATCTTGGAACGCACTAATTAGCTAATAAGTTGAAACAAAAGACTAGTAATCGGTACACTTTCCCACGAAATGGTACATTTTGAGGATCAAACGACATGTGGATCATAAAGTTCGAGGTTTTTTCTATTTAGTCCACCCATTTTGACATCAATATTTTCAACAGGTATAGAGTAGTCGGCATGTGAATTCCATAATGCTGCCAGATTTTCCAAAACAGGGCGGCCATATTGGATTTGGATTTTACTTCCTGGTTGTCCTTTTTGTACTGAGCGTGTATGGTGTACATGAAGAGCATGTCAGGACACCCTCGCCACTCCAGGTTCTATGCGTTTATGATATTGTTGCCACACCTTCAATGTGTCATTTACATGCTTCCTCTCCAAGAAAATTGTACCTGTTTTTCGTGTTTGGTGAATTTCTTTGTTTACGATTATGTAATGTAATTAAGCTGTAATCCTTGGGACTTTCCTCATTTTCTGTGTCTATAAAGCGCAGTGATCACATTGGACTATAAAAACAGTCAACTGGGGTTGTCTTTATTGCTTTTCTCAGAGGGGCCTGGATTGAAGCAATTCACAATGACAGCTCGCCCTTAAATCATTTGATCATGCCGTCCCCAACCTATCAATTATGGATCGAGATTCAGGATATCATTGGGGATGCGGGAAAATGGCCGCGGAAAATTCGACGATTGTTTTGGGGCTGTGATGACCACGGGGAAACAAGAAACGTCTTAACCACTTTGAACGTTTGATAGTGTGCCTTCATTTATGTGAATGGTCTCAATCCCCTTGTATGGTACGATTGGTGTAATTTACCTGATGTAGTGGACCGTACTGGACATCAACATTGCACTTGCTTGCTCGAAAAGGCTTTCTTGGAGAAAAAGTACAAACTGTACGCATGGCAGGTGTCTCACAGGAGATATGAATATTTAGATGGCACACCAAGGATTTATGTTCACACCAGCAAACGTTAATACATGTAGGTAGGTAACATCATACTGCGCACAATCGGTATCAACTTCCGCTGCGTGGTGATACTATTGCCACCAAATGGCCGCATCACCAACTTTCCGTTTGCCAGGATTTTTGGCATTTTTATTCAGGCACAAACTTACAAAATTTAATTATACCTTTCATACTCTTAAATGTTGCAACAATTACAAAAACATAATGTTACTGTGANTCCAAAAAAAAAAAACAAACTCTCCAAGCCCATATTTGCTTGATCTCTCCCCAAGAAACCCTTTCTACGCAAAGTTAAGACTGAAGGGAACTCTACGGATCTCTATATATACTCGTGAAACCTATTTCCACCAAGCTTCTCCTGAAGTATCCACGCCCTTTGGTCAAAAGACTCTTGTGGATACCATATTTTAGCTGATTGAAGCTGGTAACCTTGTATTGCTCCCCCATTACAGTCCTGTCATTTGCGTAAAAAGTCTCAGTGCCGAATCAAGCACAGGAGCAGAGTATTCTTCAAACTGCATAGCCATCTTTTTTTCACTCAGCCTTCTTAGTTTTCACAACAACCTTCTTAGTTTTTTGTTCGCATCATGTATTTTTAGCTCACCGTGTGAGCTATTACGATGGTGCAGCGTCCGTCGTCGTCGTCCGTCAGCAGGGCACGTTTCGTAACCGTGGGAGCACTTGATCTGAAGCTTGGAAAACATATACCCCTAGTCACATGACCTATGACACCAAGTTTCGGTACGAATCGACTCTTAGCTTGGCGACCAGGGGGGACCGCATAGAAACTCCGCTAGTGAACGGCCCGCTAGTCCCTAGCGAGACCTTGTCGCCCGATACCGTATCGGGGTAATTCTGGAGGCCGCATAGAACCGTCGATAGGACCTCGTTAGTGAAGTCCGCCGATAAGCTGTTGGAAGTTTGCGTATCGCGCTGCCATCGTGGGCCTCACAGGCATTTCCATTGTTCCCCCTCGGAATTTCGTAATAGTTTGCCCACTTGGCAAGGACATGCGGTGACCTCGCTCATTTTACTCTCGCCGACATTGCCGGCGGATTTCTGTGCGTCCTCTACTGCTAGCGGGCCTCTAGCTGTCGATATTCTCTCATGAATTCATCATTCAGTAAAATCCTCGTACAGGTTAATTCTCGGACGAAAATTTCTACCGTGAGTTAAATCTTCACGAAAACCAAAAAATGTATCTGCTTCTACGTGCCACAGGTCGACGAATGGTCCTCTACAATTACAAGCGGACTCACTGGAGGTGCTCTTAGTTCCTCCAGCGATTTGGCCTGGCGACAGCGTCACCGACAGCCTGGCGAATTTCTATGCGTCCTCCATATCGGTACTGCTGGCGGGCCGCTAGCTGTTGGGGTTCCTATGCGCTCACTATCGACAAGTGGCCGCATAGAACCTCCGCTAAGGCTCCGTTCACTATCGACCGACCCCGCTAGTCACTAGCGGAGTTTCTATGCGGTCCCCCCAGGTGGCAGAAACCAAAAACACAATAACTCCTGAACAAATGACTGGATCACCTCCAAATTTTTATCATAGCTGTATCTGATGAGGGTACATTACATATATAACGCGTTTTTGATTTGACCTACTTTTCAAGGACACGGAGGTCAAAGTTCAAAATGTTGCCTTTTGGTGGCGCGTTTCGTAACCGCTATTGACATGAAACTTGGCACACATATACCCCTAGGTCAGATGACCTATGACACCAAGTATTGGTCCAGTTCGACTCTTAGCTTGGCCACCAGGTGGCGGAACCAAAAACACAAAAACTGCAATAACTCCTGAACTAATGACTGGATCGTCTCCAAATTTTTATCATTGGTGCTTTCAATGAGGATGCACGACATGTATAATGGGGTTTTGATTTGACCGACTTTTCAAGGTCACAGATATCAAAGTTCAAAATTGTGTCATTTGGTGGCACGTTTCGTAACTGCTTGGGCAACTCACCTGAAACTTGGTAACATATACACCCCTATGTCAGATGACCTCCGACACCAAGTTTCGGTCCGATTCGATTCATGATGACCAAAACCAGTTTGCCACTCGTACTGGGATACGACCGTGATCAGATGATACCAGAGATCTACAAGTTGTTAATGTCTGCCGGTGATGGGCTGGCTCCACCAAGCCCGTGACCAAATGTGTCGTGGAAGCGGACTTTGCAATCCTGCCCGGCACAATCATCTCAGTGTTGGAGGGAATCTTTATTCCTTTACCTACAACAATTCTGCATACTCTGGGCTCCTCCTGCTGCTGACGCATTGGGACCTTGAGAGTCAACGTATTCTTTGACTTCTGCAAAGAATGACAGGTATATTGACTTCTTTTTCCCGCACACCTCATCTCGAAGCTTTTCGAAGTACGTGGTTCTATCGTGCACGTCATCGTACTGAATTCTTCCAAGATGAAAAGCAAGATCACTGAGTTCATTTCATTACCAGAAGTTTCATGCGGGAGCTGATCTATTCTTAGATCACAGAAGGCATTCGATTCTAAAATTAGAACACAGTGAACTCGATGGACTCGCCTATTACAATAGCCATCGCGGATGTATGAGGCTTTCGCAGTCGAGGTGACGATAAGAATGCCACTGCCAAAACAAATATGGGCCAAATGGGTTTTATCAGGGGAGGCCTAATGCTGTTTCCGACTTTTTGAGGTGGGGAGTCATTAAATTCAAGCTAGTCGATAGCCGGGATTTTTTGACGAACAATCGTCACCCCTCTGAATAATGGACTAGTCCATGTGAGCACTGCAGGTTGCGATTTTCAAGACAAAAATGACGGGACAATGGCTCAACCGATCAAAATGAAGTTTTCACTGATGTCTGAAGAAATATCGAAGGCTTTGATATACGGTCGAACCAGATTAATTCCACCCCTCGTAAATTGTTTATCATTGGGGAATACCCAGACACTCTGCTGTTTCTCGAGGGAATCCCC
Source organism: Notospermus geniculatus (assembly GCA_002633025.1). Classification (NCBI taxonomy): domain Eukaryota; kingdom Metazoa; phylum Nemertea; class Pilidiophora; order Heteronemertea; family Lineidae; genus Notospermus; species Notospermus geniculatus. The sequence goes on from NMRB01000288.1 coordinate 332,957, forward strand.
GATTTTACCATTAACATGTCATTCAACAGGGTTTCAAAACAAGGATAATGACGGCGGCGGACAAAATCAGAAAAATCCCAGAAGCAGTATGGACGTAGAGAACATCCAAAACTTTCATTTCACGAGCGAACTGGTTTACGATCGCCACTCTGTTTCGAATAAAATAAGTTTGATCAGTAAAAATACCCGGAAAATGCACTGCTTAACCATTAGGCTGATGACGTTATCGCTCATAGAAGAACACTTCTTGTAATGTTATTCAGTTGCGATACGGCGTGCCTGAGAAAAAGCTCCCTGTCTGAACCATGCAGCGTTTGAAACGAAGACAGGGAGGGCTCTCTTCACCTTGAGACCAGGCAAGGGCAAGTCGAGCGGTTCTGCAGCACTTGGAGGATCGTCATCCGCATGGAATTGAAGAACTCCCTTTTTACCGCATCCGCCTGGATTCTTTTTTGTGTTGTTGATGACGTCGTAGTTGTGGTCCTCGAGATTGCAACATACTGCACACTTGTCATTGGAGCGCGACTGAAATAACAACGGTGTCACGTTGGTACCAAATGTTTTGGCATTATTTCTTGCCCTCCAAAAGTTGTACAGTAGCGTCGTGTGATTGGCACACAGGAGAACCGGGTGTACTTGTTCGTCATCATCCTCGATATTGGTATTCCACAACTGTAGGAATTCGTCGGCAAAACGACTTTTATTCATGGCTTTCTTTCCCGGTTCATTGCCACAAACCCGGCACAATCTTTGGAGGTTTCTATGATGATCTTTCTCCATGGAGTCAAGCGGCATTAGTCTGCAAAATATGACATGTATCATAAATTTCTACGGCACTAAACTATTATTATGTGGTGAGAGAACCTCCAGAAACTGTCCGTGTCCGTGTACATTACATTATATTCGTATTCGCCATTACTCCACTGCATAACAATAAAATAAGCAACAGATATTTTGTTACCAAAATGTTTTTTACATTGCTACCTGGAGCTACACAAAAAATAGATTCATAGGTATGCACAGGAATTTGCGTCCAGTTCTATTGACGTCAAATGATCGAACAGAATTTGACAGAATTGTCTGTAGTCTGGTTCATAGCGAAAGTTCATGACATAGACCACATTTAGTTTGGGACCTCCTCCTCGCACAAAGCCATCGTTCCTCATTGACACAAGGAAAAAACATATCGCATCGGTGATGCGACCATTCCTTATCCGTTGGCCAATAAATGGCGATATGGGCAGAGGCAGCCGCCCGACCATCCTGCCGTCTTCCAAAACCATTTTCACTGCGTAATCAAAATGATTCCCATCCTCTGGGAGACAGCGCATTACTCCTTCTTCCCCGACGGGAGGCCTAATGTTGAAATTGTGGTATCTGGAAATTTAAAATATAACAAGTACACCCCTGGACCACGACGTACGGTAACTTAAGTTACCGTACAAAAATGTCGGCGGAGACAAATTTTTCCGCCACCGGTGAGTAAAATCTTTCGCCGATTTCTCGCTTATTACTGCATGGCAGGACCTGCCGTTTGGAAAGGACAATCTTACACGTATAGGCCTTATAGCCTCCAAAAATTACACATAAATTCGCCCTGGTTTCGCTGCAATCCACCGTGGAAATTTCGAAGCGGTGGTACGGTAACTTTTTAAAGCTTGTACGGTAACTCCGCATTCCCGAGTTTCAATGTTGTACGGTAACTTTTGCGTGCAGACTTGATTTGGGTTGTGCTGCAGTGCTGGAGATAGGAGAGTTGAATATTTTGATTATTTACAAAACCTGGGAATCAATACTCGTGATAAGTCAGCTCAGGACAAGGATTTTCTCATGATTTCATCAACATTCTGCGTAGCCTACGCTGTAGCAGCTTGGGTACAGGATTCGTTGCCCTGTAGGCTAGGCCCATAGTTTGCCAGGNTAATTACTGCCAAACTGGCAAAATCTGTGCGTGGCAACAATTGAATTATGTTATCCAATGGTGATGCCGATAATTTTATGAAGTCAAATCCTAGTTACCAGAGGATGACCACGAAAGTGAACGAAAACCCAGGTCATCTCTCAGTCTACTATTGACGTCAAATGGTCGAACAGAATTTGACAGAATTGTCTGTAGTCTGGTTCATAGCGAAAGTTCATGACATAGACCACATTTAGTTTGGGACCTCCTCCTCGCACAAAGCCATCGTTCCTCATTGACACAAGGAAAAAACATATCGCATCGGTGATGCGACCATTCCTTATCCGTTGGCCAATAAATGGCGATATTGGCAGAGGCAGCCGCCCGACCATCCTGCCGTCTTCCAAAACCATTTTCACTGCGTACTGATCAAAATGATTCCCATCCTCTGGGAGACAGCGCATTACTCCTTCTTCCCCGACGGGAGGCCTAATGATGAAATTGTGGTATCTGGAAATTTAAAATATAACAAGTAGAGATATTTACCAAGGAGAACAGTGACAGCTATAGACCTGGAGGACAGTACCAAATTCATCCTTTCTGGTGGAACGATCAGAAAAGGCTGCAAGGTAAATTAATAATAGGTCAGCAGTGTGGCTAGGATCTATGTTGTTAGATGATGAATCTCCCTCACCCCGAAAACCATACCGGTCCACATCAAAAGTGTAATTGAATAAAACTTGAGAGTCACAAAGGACCGGCTTTTTATAAATGCGCTGTTAAAACTTTAAAATCGGGCAAAGAAAGACACAATAAAAAATGGGAGGTAAAACAACGTGTTGTTCTAATGGTGTTTCGCTGATCAATTAGTCCACCCTGTCTGTTAACTTACCCATTAACCGTAGACTGGAAGACCACTGGATAGTCGTAATGGCTCCAAATTTGTTTTACCGGCCTCCACACGTCCCTCGCTGTCAACAGTGTAGCCATCTGAAATGAATAGAAAAAAATAATCATCTGACGAAAATAGGCAACCTGGGGCCTTTTGTCCCCTCAGCCCTAGGCAAAAAAGGGTGATATTGCTCTAGTAAAGCCCGCCCCTCGTGTCCCAATTATCTCTGACGCTTCGAAAAGAATTGGCAATCGCATCATTTGTTCCTCTTGCGGAATTCTAGACTAAACTACATCCTCAATACTGATGGAGAGCGCTTTCGATCTGATCGGGCACCGCACAGTCCTCCTTCCGAAATTGTATTCGGCCAATTTCCAGTATTCGTCGACATGAAAGAAAATAAAAGTTGCTGAACAGAATTAAAAGTTCCTAAAAAATAACCACATTTTGTCTTCATGCCGGCCATCTTGCAAATGATGTACGCTTCCGCTTGATTTGTTGTCGTCGCTTGATGGAGTACACACTTTCCACGTAAACCGTGATATTCACATTAGTCAACAATTTTGGGGATTGTGGTAAATTTATGCATTGAATAAACGCTAAGTTGGTGCAATGTACGGATTATTTCCGTAGTTTTAGTCGCTTGTTTATGTGCCAACTTACCGTGCTGGACTTTCGTCTCGGACGCCAAAATCGGATGTGCACTGCTTCCAACATCGTTGTCTTCGTCATCGATTACTCATCCTCAACATCTTTTAGTGTCTCAGATAAACCTAGGGTGAAAAGTGGTGAATTTGCCCTTGTTGTCGATTTATTGGCCTACGTCTTTTATTCAATTAATTGACGCCATACAGTGATTTACAAAATTCACGGTATACCGTGATGGCGTAGGGTGTCTATAGGTCTGTCTCATAAAAGAACGTTAGGGACGGACGGGAACCTAAAATCAACGTCCATGGGCGCGTAGTAGGGTAAATCTGATAGGCCTTTACATGTCACGTGGAGTCCACATACCTACGCATTTGCATTCCAAAATCTGAAATGGAGGCGGGCCATATAACAATGATCTTTGCACTGGATAATTGAATTCAATGGCAGTAGTACGATAAGTTAGACCCGTATTGGAAATGGTCAATAAAGATCATTCCTTTGTTCGAAATTGAATTGACAGCACTCCCATGGTTTGTGTTGGGGAACAGTAGACCAGTAAGGAAATGATCTTGGCCTCACGCTACTTTCACCACGGAGAGAATTGGGATGTGTTTGTTCGCTTCTCCACCGCGTACATCCAACTCGGCCCATCTCCTCTGACCAACACGGCCCTAGCTATGACCAACTTGGCCCTATCATTTTTAGAGTATTTTATTTTTTAGAACATTTATTTGGGCATTATTATTATTTGCTGTGATTAAACTTATTTGAAGTGGCATTTTGCCACATGTTGAAGGTCTTTTATTAAGAAAAAAACCCAGAAACTGCACATCCTGGAGGCTGAGTAACAACTTCTTAAGCTATACACCAGTCACATTTGACATCTCAAGACTTTTAAATGAATAGGATACAAACTTCATGTACATGATGATGATTGACCTTATCTTCTACAAATCTAGAAGTTTTACAGAATGATAGAATTTTGTAAAGTGAGAAGACTGACATTCTCTGACCAGTGTCGTGAAGCACGCAAGGAAAACATCATGACATGAAAAAATGTCAGGCCTAGTGATTTGTGCACTGAGACTGCATTAATACAATGTTTTTGAATATTGCCCCAAGTTACGGCAGCTCTGGGAAAAATCACAGCCAATTTTCACTACGAAATGTTCGTCTCAGACTGAGTAAGGGCCGAGTTGGTCACAGCTAGGGCCGAGTTGGTCATAGCTAGGGCCGTGTTGGCCACCAATGCTGCTTAGATCAACATTTCAGAATTTACAAGTGCGTCCACCTCCCGGCGTTGCCTCCAAGACTTGATGATTAGGGAGGTTTCGCAAGCGCCCGGTAGGCCCTACGACGACGTTTATCTATTGTGTGGGTATACCCAAACAATAGATAAAGGTCGTCGTATGGCCTAACCGGGCGCTTGCGAAACCTCCCTAATATCTCACCAACCAACTACATGTACACCCATCGTAGTCATATCTTTTTACTGTCACTCAGCCAGAGTTCAACAATGGACCGTTTCTATTGCCCAATAACTGCTCATACTACATAAAGACACTCAATTTGGTTAATACGAACCAACCACGTTTTTATCAACAACTGACCGCCCGTCTATAATCAGATAACTCGGCCTATTCGGTAACATCGTTTTTCCTTCATTGCCAGTCCCAACGAACGCACTCTGTCAAAAAAGCTATTGTATAGGTAGGCGTTCCTAATGTGCCTTGTTGACCACCAGTCAGAAGAAGGACCTTACATACGTATTCATCACAGCAGCGCAGCCCTGGCGATAAATGCTCGTGTAACCAATAGCATCAAAGGTAACAAGCCTGGGACGTTGAATTAGGTACTTCTTAGGTTCCCGTCCGTCCCTAACGTTCTTTGATGAGACAGACCTTATAAACCGAAGATCGAAGACCGAAGACAGAAGATCGAAGACTGAAGACAGAAGATGGAAGACCCTGAACTATAAAACGAAGACCCCCACAACTATAAACCGAAGACCCAACTATAAAACGAAGACCCCCACAACTATAAACCGAAGACCCAACTATAAAACGAAGACCCCCACAACTATAAA
>NMRB01000288.1:348742-359563 GCA_002633025.1 Notospermus geniculatus
TTCTCTCGTCGTGTAAGGTAGAGGGTATGGTTTGACTCTTACTGGTTCAGTTGTGGTTAGTCGTATTTCATGTTTCTCGACATTTGTACATCCTGGGCTGGTTGACAAAACATCGGAAAATTCTGACAACAGATCGAGTACATCTTGCTTTTGCTGTGACGACAGCTGCTCACAAATTACTACATCGTTCACATTCTGTTCCGGCCCCATTGGACAAACTTTGATCATTTCAGTATCGTCAATGCCTGGACCATCATTACCGTCTTTTACAATTATAGACGCAAGGGTTTCGTCTTGTTCCGCCCCTGTTTCATCAACATTATGCCTTGGTTTTGATCCCCCTGTTATCCTAGCCAACACTTCGGTTTCTGGTTTACCTCTTTCATGGTAAGGCTTTAGCATGTTTATGTGGAAATTTTTGGTTTTCCTACCCACTTTAATGCCATAGTTTACCGGGCTCCTCTTTTCAACCACTTCGTAAGGCCCACGCCACTGCAGTAACAGTTTATTTTTCTTAAGCGGTAAGAGAAGAAGAACCTTACTGCCAACAGTGAGTGATCTCGGTTTCGTTTTTTTGTCGTACTGTTTCTTATGTACAGCCTGAGCTCTGGCCAACTCTTGTTGTGCCAATTCGCACGTTTGCGTCAGTCTATTAGAGAGGATGCGCAGCGTCACGACTCCCACTCCCACTCCGAGTTGGTCTCGGAGTCGTTCTCGGAACTCGTAGCGTCGTTTTTCAGGTTGCGCAAGACGTGTCAAATGACGAGTCTGGGGCTAGTCACGGGCACTGCGGAAATGGTCTAACTCGATTTATCGTAGACCGACACTGGATAAAATGTAAACATTGCAGACGACAAGACATGCAAGACAAGATGAGCATGACGAGTACTATAAATCCATAAAAATCGCTTGTTTATTGATATGTGGAACCACTGATGATTGAATGCTCCTATTGAATTGAAAGAGAATTTATTAGAGAAGATCAGTAGGCCTAGGCCTAAGCCTAGTTTGAGTATACGAAGAAGTTCCTACGCCTACGGTAGGCTAGGGCCTTGGCCCTAGGCTAGTAGCCTACCTAGCCTAAATATAGGCATAGGCCTAGGCCCTCCCCTAGCATGCTAGGCTACCAATCAATGAATCATGCTGGCATGGCTGGCATTGTTGTTGGCTGGTGGTAGCCTACCCTAGGCCTAACCTGCTAACCACAAAATCCCCGACACATGCAGATCACATGCATGCAATGCACTGATCTGATGCATGGTCCTGCATGCCTGGTTGGTCATGTTGGTAGGCTAAGGCTAGGCTACCTAAAAGGACTGGCTAGGCTTTTAGCATGTTTAGGGCCTAGCCTAGGCTAGGCCCTAGGCCTACGCCTAGGCCTATGGCATCATCAGGCCTAGGCCTACCGGTAGGCCTATTTGTTATTTAGCCTAATTCCTGAATAGGCCATGAGGCCTGCCCTAGGCGAGAGGTAGGCCCTAGGCCTGCCCCAGGGCCGGGCATCAAAATTTCCACCACAGAGTAGGCCTACAGACTGATGATTTTATTTTTAGGCCTAGCCTACCAGTTAGCATGTAGACCCCCTGTCCTAGGCCTAGGCTAACAACACATGTCGTTGAGCCTACTGCATCATTCTCCTCCATGCTTTCTCAGACTCAGTGTAGGCCTAGTAGTTTTGGGCCTAGCCAGATAGGGCCTATAGGCCTAAACTAGTAGCCTAGGCCTAGGCCTCATCACGATCATGCTCATGTCATGACCTGCACATTTGACTTGGAGACCGACAATTACATGGTGTATTAGGCCTAGACCTACTACTTTTTGACACTTCATCTCTTTTGTTCCACTTCCAGGTAGGCTGGCACATACCATGTACCCCATTGGGTAGGGCCTATTGCATGTACCGTACTGGCATGACTGGCGTCCCCCATCAGTTGAGTGCAACCGACCACTAGTTGTTCATAGAGTGAGGCGAGTAGGTTGACATTAAATAAAGGACTTTTTTAAAAAGGCATTTACTTCCTGGATTTTTCAAAATTTCCACCACTTACTGACATTCTACCACATTCAGGAGTAATGCTACATCTCGTTAACTCCACCTTCATGCCTACATGTACCTGCATACATTTGACTTGATGTTATCTTCTTGGCTTAGGTGTAGAGACCTACAATACACTCTCTAACAGTTATCATACTCTTTTGTTCTGGTTAGGCTTGTGACTGAAGTGAAGGACACCCATCCCATAGTTCACAATGTTACCAACAGTTAGTAAGTTCATTGAGCGAGGTGAGTAGGCTGACATTAAATAAAGGGCATTTGAGCATACTTCCTGGATATATCAAAATTACCACTACTAGTGACTGAAATTCTACATTACCTGCGTACATTTGACTTCATGTTATCTTGGGCCAAGAGACCTACATTGTATATTCTACTCTCTGACACTTCATCTCTTGTTCCAGGTTGACTGGATAGGCTTGCGACTGAATGACACCCATCCCATACTTCAGTTAAGTTGACTACTGTGTGTACTGGCATCCCCCGTCAGTTGAGTGTAACCACTGCTAGTAGTTCATAGAGTGAGGTGAGTAGGCTGACATCAAAAATTCATAAGCTCGCCTTATAAATTTTTGCTCACATTAAATAAAGGACTTTAAAAAAAAAGGCATTTACTTCCTGGATCCCATCAAAATTTCCACCACTGAGTGACATTCTTCTACAGGACTGATGCTCGGTGTCCTTAACCGCACCTAGTATAACCTGCGTATATTTCACTTATCTTGTGTGCAATGACAAGTGACTAAAGCTAAATATTTTTTGTGGGAGGGAAATACCTTTTTACCTAGTCCTACCATGGCACGCACGGGATACGCCTTGCTACGGCCTAGGCTACGGCACGCCCTAGGCCTCTCCTAGGCCTAGGTGTGGAGTCTACACCCCAAAATCCCCTGAGACACTGCATGCCGGGATATATATATGTTGTTGCCTAGGCCTAAGGAATCAGCTACCAAAGGGGACTGTGTCCCTTTTAATTTGAAATTGCTTATTTTCACCAGTGTAAAATTATTGCGTGCACAATATTTTACTTCTTTCCAGGTTTACCATCGGAGAAACTATGAATGCTGCTGAAATAGCTGTCCTCATTGATGACTATGGAGATGAAGAAGAATTCCTGTTACTTGCTGATGAACTAGGTTTAATTGGTGATATGACGCTGGAGTCGGAGGATGAAGACAATGAAATCCCTTACTATCCAAGACTTAATCTAGATACATATACCCCAGAGGAATGCAAAGAAAAATTTCGTTTCAGGAATGTGGAAGACATTAAGCGTTTGACAGACGTTCTGTCACTTCCACAATTCATTCATTGTGGTAACAGGGTGAAGGCAACTAGGCTAGAGGCCGTTGCTTTAGTTTTAAGAAGACTGTGTTATCCCAATCGATATGCAGACCTGCTGAAGGACTTTGGCCGGAATAAGAGTGAGCTCGGTAGGATTTTCAACACCACCATCGACCAGATCTATCAACTTCATTCCCACAAGCTGGAGAGTTTGGATCAACCATGGCTGTCAGCGTACAATATTGATGCTTTCCGTGATGCAACCATTGCCAAGGGATGCCCCATGCACAATATTTTCGGATTCATTGACGGAACGGTGAGACCGTGTTGCCGACCTGTTCGGCATCAAAGGATGGTTTATAACGGCCATAAAAGGGTACATGCCATTAAATTTCAGGTGGGTCACAATCTTATTACGGTATAAAAGTCAGTTTTCGATTTGCGATCAGTTTTCATTGAATGATTGGAACAGACAGACTATGATGGCCAGTTTTTGAATTCTGAGGTCACTATTGCTGAAAGGGTAAATGTCGTCCTGGGTATATACAAAGATTACCCAGGATCTCAATCTTCACTAAAACGATACCCTAGGTGTAGTTTCGGTAGCCGAACATCACCCAGCATCCGCGATCAGTGCCTAGAACGAGCCGTATTTAGAAATCCCGTGGAATCTCGCGGTCTCGCGCCGCGGTAAGTGTTGAGTGTAGCTGTTCATGACATTCTTTTGGCTGTCGCGTGATCACGGGCGAGAGAACCTCGAATCCAGGTGTCATACTACGATGCTGGGTGATGTTCGGCTACCGAAACTACACCCAGGGTATTGTTTTTGTGAAGATTGAGATCCTGGGTAATCTTTGTATATACCCAGGACGACATTTACCCTTTCAGCGTCACTATTACTCTGGTAGTACCGGTAATCACAATTTATCTCACCATCTTGTGTACAAATTAGTATGACCTGGCTGTGGTGATCATCTATGTTGTGTTTGCTTTTTTTACAGATCGTGATTGTTCCAAATGGTTTAATTGCCAACATGTATGGGCCTATGGAAGGCAAGCGGCATGATTGTGCCCTTTTGCGGGAGAGCAGGATCATTGAGAAGATGGCTGATGCTGAAAACTTACAAAGAGATGATATTCCCATGGCACTGTATGGGGATCCAGCATATCCCGTTCGTCTTCAGCTGTATTCTCCATTTGGTGGAGGATATCTAACGCCAGAGCAGGAAACGTTCAACAAAAGGATGTCCGCAGCTCGTACTAGCGTGGAGTGGGGTTTTGGGAAAATAGTTCAAGAGTTTGCGTTTCTTGACTTAAAAAAAACACCTCAAGTTACTGCTACAACCCATTGGAAAGTACTACTTAGTGGGAGCTCTTCTTACCAATGCCCATACATGTTTGTATGGGAGTGTGGTGGGTTCGTATTTTGAAATGGCTCCACCTTCTTTGGAGGAATATTTTGCACAATAACTGTACAACTGCATGTAGTTACAGGTTCTTCCTCCACGTACAGTGGTGTGAATTAATATTCGAACAGAGGGAATTCAGAAAAATTTGTCACTTCGGTATTCCAATATCTATATCAAAAGTATTTGAAGTCAGTCCTAGATAGGCACTCCTCTAGTCTGATATGTTTTCGCTGAATTCAGATGCTGGATATCACGAGAGTGGTGAAAATATCGAAATTTGACATATTGGAAAATATCAAAGACATCAAACTTGAATCTCAGGTGTATGAATATCAACTTCTGTTTCCAAACGCTGTCAGGTAATACCCCCATTCAACATGTTGTTGCAAGGGGAAAAAATTCCACAAAATATCCAGACAAAATGGTGTGATAACGGCAAATCTCAAGAAATGTCAAATTTCGATATTTTCGCCATTCTTGTGATATGCAGTGTCTGAATTCAGCGAAAACACATCAGACTAGATAAGAGGAGTGCATTCTAGGACTGACTTCAAGTACTTTTGATATAGATATTGGATACAGAAGCGGCAAATTTTGCCTTTAATGAAAACTGAATTCCCTCTGTTCGAATATTAATTCACACCACTGTAACCTGTCGCACAATACTGTAAAATCGGACTTGTAACATCACTTTGGTAGACCAGCCCACTTCATTACTATGATGGTCACATGGCTCTACATTAATAGTCTGAAATACAAGCTGCGTTCTGATTGGTTAACAAACACAGTAGGCCAAAAATGACCATTGAACTGACGCGAGGCGTAATGTGACATTGACATGCCTAGGTCTATTTTGAATTGATTGAGTACAGTTGATCAGCTCTCAATGAAGTCCTTTTTCATAACACCCATTAAAGAACATGGTCGTCATTACTGGTGTTAGCTTTCATGAACAGTGATCGACCCGGGGTGATCGATTAGGCAATCAAGATCATGCCCTTCTATCCAATGCCTAGTCAATGCAACTGTGCATAATCGTAAACATTGATTGGATAAAAGACGTATATTCAACAGAATAACCACTCCCAGCTCGCTTAAGTGGGCTGGACGTTCTAATACCAGAAGTGATGTTACAAGTCCGATTTTACGGTATATTTGTCTCCATTTGGTAATATAATCTACATGTATTTGTCAATGGTGTTAGGATGTTATATACCAGACTTTGGTCCAATCAGACTTCATTTGAGGCAACTAGGAGTTAGTTATTGACAAATTGACTTTTGCTGTTTTTACATGTATATATTAACCAGGACAGTTGGGATCACCAATTTTTATAGGTCTATCTAAAGAGCATGTACATCACACGAGAGGCTCCTTCTAATTTGACCTGTTTTTTAGCTCACCGGGGTGAGCTCTTATGATGGTGGTGCGTCCATTGTCGTTGTCCGTTAGCAGGACACGTTTTGTAACTGCTGGGCTATCGATCTGGAGCTCTTGGTAAATACATTCCCCTAGGTCATATGACCTATGACACCAAGTTTCGGTCCGATTCAATTCTTGACTTGCCCAGGAACATTTCGATTTAACATTTGTCATTTGTTCTTCTGGTACATTCACACAGGTGAGCACATGGTCCATGGTCAATTTCATTAAGGTTACGGAGGTAGTATTTTTCTGAAGTACTCTTTTGTGTAACTGTATTTACACAATGTACATGTAAGCCTGTAATGCTACGTGAGCATGTTCATTGTCTTCTGAAGTAGTGTAACTGTATTTACACAATGTAAGCATGTAATGCTACATGAGCATGTTCATTGTCTTCTGAAGTACTCTTTTGTGTAACTGTATTTACACAATGTAAGCCTGTAATGCTACATGAGCATGTTCATTGTCTTCTCCATCAGTGCTTGTCCTTGTAGTTGATTTTTTTGATAAGGTTGGTTGCAGCTCAGTTACCATCTTTTGTCTCAGTGCAAACACTCAAGTTATTGTCAAATTGATGGCAATGCGACTTTCTTTCCCATATCATTAATCTCAAAATATCCTGTGTTGAATGTGACACTTGTGGAGACATTTCACTCATTCAACATTTAATTGCCACCACCGACCTGGATCACTTCATTCTACTGTGCCTCTTGATTCTTTTAAAAAACATGCATCCATCTAGTCACTGTAGAGATGTCCTCTATGGAGTATAAGTGTAAATTATAACATTTTCGTCATACGATTTACTGTGTTGATGTGATAAATAAGCAGATAATTGAGAGTAATATATTTCTGATATGACTAACTTGATATTTGTCTTCATGATTGATTGGGATCAAACTCAGAGTTTGACAAAAAAAACATTTTCCACACCAGAGCGTGCATATCCACATCATTCAAAGATTTTGGTGCATCATTGTTGAAGATAGTTCGGAAATGCCATGTGCAAGCCACAACCAGAATCAAGAACCAGGAATGACCTCCACACAAAGCTCCTCCACACAGCACAGGCTGGAGAGTCTCTGTACAAAAGTCCTGCAACTCTGTGTGTACCATCCAAAGAATACCCACTTGTGACCCAGGTCTGGTAACATGGGTAATCCTCTACAGGGTGGCCTGTCTTCGTCTCCTCCAGACCGGGATGTGTCAAGATTGACTAATGACAGCATCTCCCAGATGAGGCAACCTCTGCCTTGCTCACTTTCATTCAAGGATGCGACATATGAAACTAACCGTCTTTTTGAATCAGTTTTGAGTCTCCTCCAGTGATGCCTGTGCGAGTACCAGGGTAAGATGGAGGGAACAATAAAATGCTCCAAGACTATTGAGTGAGCATGTGCCACAGGGTAGTCTAGCTCCAGAATTGACATTGTTGTAGCTGTATCTCAATGAAATGCCGGATTATTACCCAGGAAACCTTCCCTATATCTCCGCTAATTTGGAAAGAAGTGTAGGCCTATTGTATAAAGTCCGAAATATATTGGAGTAATATATTTCTGATATTAAGTGTATGTTGTCTGTAGGACTCCAGCACTGTTTCCAAATCAAGGGACACAGAAAGAGCTTTCTTTGCCTCTCTCCGTCTTACAAAAAAATAAAAATTTCAAATAAAAAGAACTGTAATTTATTAATTTTGCATAAACTTCTCTTTACAAAAAATAATTTAAAAAAATAGATTTTCTACAGGGTGACACAAAACATGTAACCCACAGAACTCTCAACAGAATCCACAATCATGTAGAGATCTGAGGCCGGTTGCACAAAACTCATGTTAGCGCTAACTTGGTGTTAGCGCTATCGTGAGTTTTGTGCAACCGGCCCCTGATCATCACAGCAAGTTAAAGTTTGTGGCTACAGAAGCCTTTGTGTGGTGACAATTCAAAAGTCTTGTTGAAAACCTGTTATCACCCAACATCATATTAAATTCAGAACCATACAGAAATTTAGAAACATAGAAACTGTACAATCAGTCTTATCACTTAAGTTCGAAAGGACTCTAAGAATATCAATCATTTTACTGTTCTTTTAGTTGTTGCTTAAGTCTGAGCTCCTGTTCCCGAATTTGAAGTTCTTTCTCTCTGAGCTTGGGTTCAAACATACTGCGCTCATGCTGTAGATTAATTTCTTTTTCTTTCAGCTCAAACTCCTTTTCACTTTTCTTCTTGAGATACTCAAAGAGTGTTGTCTTCTTCTTAGCTGGAGCTGAGGTTACTTCGTTGTCTTGGTCTGAAATGAGTTAAGAAGTACATAATCATCCATCACTCAAATGTTTTTTTCCCTCTTCAATTTTATGCTCTCTCATGATCACTTGCCTTTTATGCTCTTCACTGCACATTATCCAGCATACATTGACATAGTACCGTACATGTAAGATACTACACATCTGTCATCTGGCAATACTAGTACCCCCAGACAAGTAATGTTTTCTCTAAGTGCCAGGTCCCAACTACAATGTATAAGGTTTTAGGTTCAACTTCATCAACTAAGTTAAATCTGAAAAAAATAACAACATTATTTTTCCTTTGTTTACTCTGTCCTTCGTCTGCTGCAGGCACAGCTCAAATGAAGTGAAGAATAATGTCTACCTTGTTTTACCATGCCCTCCATGGCTCTCTTTCTGATATTTTTGGCCTTTTCTTCTTCCTCCCTTTCTTTCTTCTTTTTTTCTTCTTTACTCTTCACAGCTTCCTCAGTGGCGTCATCCTTCAACAATTTCACCTCCCTAATGAGTTCATTCCTCTCAGAGACTTCTTCATCTGTGCCGGACCTAAAAGGTAACAAACAATGTCAATGTCTCCCATGAAATGAAATTAGCGGTAGTTTTGCAGTCGGCATTTGGTGTCGTGGCAAAATGCAAAGCAAACCTCCATCACCATGAATCTACTAATTCCATATCCTGGGTACACTGGTTTAGACGACATCAACAGTTTGTGCCTCAGTCAACAGTCATTCTATTTTAGTGAGAGCACATTGCAATTGAAGTAGTAATTTACTTACGCTCTGAGAGATGTTAGTTCATCCTTATTGAACTTGCTGATAAGACTGCTTATACGGTCTGTAATACTTCTATCAGACGGCAAAGGACCTTCAGGAAACAACAATTTGCAACACTCCAGGGAAGCAATGAAGTTCCTTTTCACATCATTCAAGACACTGGGATCTTTGTTGTAAGGATTGATGGTAGCCACTTCTCTAAGGAGAATGAGATCCTTTTTCAAATTGTAGGTGAATAACTTACGCTGCAGTAGATTTGCCATGATCTGGAAAAGTAAAGTACAATCTTTCCATTAGGCCTACCTACCAGCATTAGGGTATGGCACATTTTTACCATGCAAATTTGGGCACAAACCAGATTTCACTAGGCCTGTACACCATACAGGCTAGGCCTAGAGGGTGTAAGCCTACTGAAATCTCGTTCCCCTAGGCCTGCTCTCCCCTTCCCTTCCTTGCTTTTTGGCCTTCAGGCATGACCTTGTTTTGTTGTTGGGACATTTTTCAATTTCATTTTTGCTCTTAGGCTACTTTGTTTGTGGGAGTTGGGCAGGCCTAGCCTACCGGTAGTAGCTAGGCCCTAATGCTTAGGGCCTAAGCATGCTAAGCCTAGGGGCCTAGCCCTAGGCCTACCGTACCGGTAGGGCCTAGGCCTAAGGCTACCCACGTCACGGTAAGCCTATCGAGGCAGACAGAGTAGGCCCAGGGCCAGGCCCTCCCTGCCTACGGTAGGCCTAGTGGGCCAAGCCATGCCCATCGGCATGGCATATGGGAAGTGCACTGACTGACTGATCGAGCTGCTAGTGCTAGCCCACGAGTCACGAACGAGTGTAGGCAGGCCGAGCAGCCTGCAGTAGGCCTACTACGTCTACAGTACTACAGTAGGCCTACGCCATGTAGGCCTACGCCTAGGCCTCCTATGTTATGTACAGTGATGTACATGATGTACCGTACTATCCATAATGACCATATGTAGCGCGCCTGCGGCCTTTTTTCCACGATTTTGACACACCAAAAAAACACATAAATTTGATGTGTTCAGTACCCTTCATCCCAATAAAAGGGATCAGTATTTCAAGAATAATGTTCAAAGAATGCTATGTCAACCGTAATCATACTTAACACCTGCTCAAACAAGAGAAAAAGCAAGTGGGAAACCACTTACGACTTCGATGCTTTCAACTCGTTTTTCCGACCGACTTCACCGACTTCAGCGGGAAACCCCTGCAGTAACTGATGACGTAAGACGCAAAAAGGGTGTCACCTCGGAGTGGGAGTGGGAGTCGTGACGCTGCGCATCCTCTCTATTCTTGAGATCGAACACGTATTGGTAGATAGGTTTTTCTTCCTTTTCCTCACTTTCCTGGGTCCAGTAACTTCTTAAAATATCCATCGGCCCCCTTACTTTCCGGCCAAACATCAACTCAAAGGGAGTATACCCCGTACTTTCCTGAACAGTTGATCTGTAGGCAAACAATACCGCGGGTAGATACCGATCCCATTGTTTTGGGCTTTCATTACACAATTTTTTGAGGATGGTTTTCAGAGTGCCATTAAAACGTTCGCATAACCCATTACATTGTGGATGATATGGTG
>NMRB01000288.1:371128-389189 GCA_002633025.1 Notospermus geniculatus
AGTGTGTTTGGCATGGCATGATTTGAAGTGAAGATATTGTTTGGTATCTGTTGGTTTAGAGTAGATATCGGTGACTATCCGATTTCCTTGTTTAATGACCAAAACATCCAAGAAGGGAATGTTTCTTTCACTGGTCTCAAGGGTGAAATTTAAATCTTTACACAGGCTGTTCAAAATTTCATGGAAATCATTTATATTTCCTATGTCCTTTTTCCACAGTAAGAAGCAATCATCAATGTACCGTTTCCATTGATCAATAATGAATTGTGCCTGTTCAGGGTATTTCTGTCTGACCCTCGGGTACAGTCTAGTTTCTTCTAGATATGCTAGGGTCAAAATTGCATAAACAGGGCCTATTTTTGAACCCATGCATGTACCCTTGATTTGAGTGAAGTTTCTCTCTCCAAACTGGAAATTGTTGTTAAAAAGATAAGAACTTAGTTCGGTCTACCCTTGAGTGTGTCAGTTCATTTACATACATGTATTCGCCTGTAATCAGCCACAAGAACACTGACGTCATGTTTAATATTCCATCTGGTACTTGCACACATTATGTTAATGCTTGATTAAAAGAGTATAGATAGAACTAAAAAGCAGTTGAGAACAAACATTTTCCTCGATCTAACGTCAAAGAGTATTGTGTCTGATCAGTGAGTGAATCTGTTCCCAAGAGACGAACTTGCTGTTTGAAAATGTTGTTACCGGGATATTGACCTCTCGCAACAACATGGTATCGGTTTAAAAATACATGTACTTATCCACGCCTCATTGCGTTCCGCCTTCGCAACGCACCAACGGAAATTACGCGATAAATAAATTATACTAGTGATACTGCGAAACTCTAGCATCAAATGTTTGTGTTATTTTAATGATGCCTCCCATAAAAAAACACCAAAATAGTCGACGCAGCACTATCGTAGGCTACCTATGGGGATATGTTGTTACTTCGATTACTTTCTCCTCATAACAAAATATGCTATCGATTTCAAAATCTGCATCGTGTCCTCTCTGTATCGACGACCTCCTCCAACACAATAAAGGTAAAAATTAAAGGCATAATTACATACCCACGTGTCAAAAAGAAACTCATTTTGTGCAGTAAAACGTAGAATCCAATAACTATCTGACATATCATAAATTCGAGATACCTCTGGTATGTCCATAATCAGATAATATATTCGAAGTGGCATGGAGGTGACAACGTACAGAATGCTGATAAACACGAGCATTCGCGTTAGAAAATCTGTGTCCTTCCCTTGGGAATGTTCATGACTTCCGGTGATTTTAATCCTTTTATCCGAGGCGAGTTTTACAGTGACGATAATGATCATGTTGCACGTTGATATGATAACAAAAGGAATGAATGCTCCGAGAAGTAGATGAAATAGAGAAACTAGTAGTTCGATAGCTGGGTGATTTTCTACGTGAATGTGAAGAGCTTCGTAACCTATAATGTAAACCGAAAAGATTCGAGCCGTATTATCCGAAGACAAGGTCGATACAGGTACATGTATGTTGTAGGGTGTAGATAATTGGGATCTTTCTACTCTTGAAACAGACTGATCCTCTGTCGTCAAACCGCTTCACTAATAGAAGGACACGCATTGCTATGATATTTCTGCACGTGATGGGTTCAACCCAAGTAATTTTATTGGTTCACAAGGTGACCCTTATTTTTAACACTGTCTGTCATGTATGATGCTGTTCTGGCAATATATGGGGCTATATCTCAGCTAATGACGTGTGTGGGCATATCTATTATGGTGGTTGCATTCGTGGATAATAGAAGCAGTCAGCCGCGCGTATTGCCAAAAGATGGCAGCAGAGTTCTAGCGGACCAATACACAGGAAAATCCACGTGATTGGTGCTCGATCCAGAATGAATGGATCCGCTATATGCATTGAATTCGGCCGTAGTGACACCTATATTGGTCAACTCACTGACAGCTCATATTTGCGAACAGACGTGTCTGGTATTTTTTAAACGTTTGGGGGGATGGGTGAGAGTATTTCGTTACTGAACAATGAAAATCGGAGAAGACCGCCGCAGATGATGTCTGTTTTATACCTGAATCAGTAATTCGTGTCATATGCCTTTGGTTGACGAACTTGTGAAATGGCTGACGGTAATTTGGAAATACATGAGCCAGTTACGAGATTTTTTTTGATGGGGTTTACATCTGACGCGTAGGGTCATTATTATTTGCGGCGTGGGTGAGTGAAGCGGTTTATTGTTGTAGCAGTGCTCAGGTAGTAGTAGGTACTGAGTAAATTGCCGTGATGTTAGTGCGGTAATTATGCTTATGGTATGCTCTCTCCCGTGGATACGCCTGTGAATATCTGGTTGTTGTGTACGCCACAATATATGCAATACCAATGTATTGTATGCCATTACATGGCTGCTGAAGCCCGGAGGAATGAGGCCGACTGCCGACCCTGTCGCCGCCAGGCTTGTTTTTTCAGGCCTATAGAAGGGCACATGCCATCAGTGCAGTACAATTATCCGTACAATCAGTAACTTATAATGCCGACACTAACCCTAAACATAACCTAGCCCTACCCGCGACCCCGGGGAGTTGGGGGAGGGGGTAATCTTAACTGTTGCTGACCCTAACCAAAACGCCTGCCCGTAGCTGCTTTTACAGTTGCTGCCATCTAAAGAATGACTGTTTAACTATTAGTTGTACGCAGACGAGGCTACCGCCGAGCTATCCCATTTAACATTCACCTTCCCCACAAATTGGTGGATAGCGATAGTATTCGAAAGTGCCAACAAGTTGACCGAAGTAAACTTTCAGTCTCTCCGAAAGGCATTCGGCCTATTTCGCTGATTTCCGGCATCTTCTATTACATGTCAGTATCTTGTGACAAATATGGCGGGCGAGACCTGTCCTTGTTTTAGCAGAGCGGCTCGAGGGCGGGGGACCAGTCTACTCTTCAGATTTTCGAACATGTACAGAACACTGTGCGTTTACCGCGATTTCGCATCCAGAAGGTCAGTTTATTATCCTGAACCTCGAAGATTGCAATTGCGAGTCACTTTTTTTAGACTGACAGCAATGGCTGTAGGCAAATCAATTGGAACCTGCAATGGCTATGTTGCAACTCACAACCGGATGATCAATCGGCATGTCTTAAAATCTGCATCACGCTGACCGAATTATTCAATACGCCGGTACTACCAGACCTTTCAGACTAAGTGAGTGATGCTATTAAACGCCCAGTCCAGGAACAAACCTTGATGCTGAATGGTCGAAATAAGAATTATGTAGTCGTACATGTAAACTGTCGTCTCTCCCATACAATAGTTTTATAATGAAGGTGATAGATACCATTTTACCTGATGTTCGGTCCGTGACAAACTCATGGGTAAAGAATGTATTTAGGTTGAGGGTGGTGATTACCACAGTAGTAACAATGACTGTTCTCCTTGATCTCGATGTTGTACAGAGTCTCGAGGCAGACATTGGGAACTTGACTGCTATCAATCTGTCCATTGACATTTCAGCAAGAAACAGACCTGATAACATAGATGTTGTCCACGTCATGAAATAATGGAATCTATGAAGAAAGAATAATGTAGGACTTGAAAAAAAAAACAAGTACTTTGAGAGGCCGGGTGAATGAGGTGTTCCGTTGACCACATGGCATGCTTGAATGTAGTAAGTATTGTTATTGAAGATACTGGAATTTGACTTCATGTGCAATTTCGAGTAATTTTAGGGTTGGTATTCACATTTTGAGTCTGTATACTTACTTATAGGCATATTCACGTAAGTGAGGTATCTCGGCACCAAGGTCAGAAATATATAGTGTCATTTGGATAAGAGGCATGAACCAAACAAGCCCAAGTAGAAACAGTGTATCAGCTACAGCCATAGCTTTGACATAAACACACGGAGACAAATGCTTGTTGTGTTTTCTATTGGCGACCAATATAGCAAGGATATTTCCAGGAATACCAAACACCACTGGTACAATCCAAAGATAATCAACACAAATCTGATAAAATAGGTGGAGGCTGAAGTATGCATCGCTAGTTTGAGTCCGACTGGTCGCTGTTAGTTCACCAACGGCTAATCCAAGATCTATCCAATTTCCTGACATCAACTTCCTTGGTGTGGAAAATACTGAGTTGGACATCCTCCTTCCAGACTAAGCAGACTTTGTTATTTTGATTTGAAGAGGTGTGTATCTCATAACCATACCACGGATGGACGACGACGTACGCAAATCGAAAAGAGTACCCTTCAACTCCGTGTGCTGCCCCAAAATCTGAACGCATAATATCGTCTCGTTCATTTACCTACCTTTCCTTGGAAGCACGTAGATGAAGTCGATGCTCTGGGCAGGCGCGGATCCAGGGGGTCCTGACCCCCCCCCCCCTGCTCGCCGCCACCAATTGTTTTTTCTTTCAATAATTTGCGACAGTAAGCAAAAAACGCAAAATAAAGCTTCTGTTTTGATACTGAGATGCCAGGAAATCGCGTCTACGGCCTTCTAGATTTCAAAATTTTCTGGGGGAGACCCCCCGTCAGCGCGGACATATTCGGCACCCGCCTCCAACGACCGCCCTCGGCGGCCCTGACCCCCCTCTGCCCAAAATCCTGGATCCGCGCCTGCTGGGATACCCATCCTTTCCTCATTCCTGAACTGATATGTTTCTTCCGCCTCCGGCTCTAATCAAGGCGGTGATCAGCAAATGAATCTAGTAACACTTGTGTTATTTTTATAATGCCTCTTAAAATATACCACGTCAAAATAGTTCAGATGTTGCAATAGTCTTTGGCTACCAACTGAAGATACGTCGTTACTGCTATACGTCGTCACTCTCCTTACTCTTTTTATCAGAGAATATCGAGTTCAAAATCTTCCAACTTGTCCTACCTGTATCGACCCCCCCCCCGCGTGTATTCGTAGGTCGGGTTTGTACGTGGCGGTTGGAGGTTAATGGTCAGGGTCAGTGTTGGTGTCCAATGGTGAGGCCGAATCGGTTAATAGTTTTGTGCGACATTGATCCATGGTGTATTTCTGTCATACCGAGGACGTCATTAACCGATTCGGCAATGGCGAGGACAGATGTGGTAAATCCGCCATCTGCATTTTATACAGGCGCGGACTTACAATGTAGGGTGGGGGACGCACGCGGCACACGCCCCCCTTAAATCCGCGCACCAGTGTTTTTTCAGTAACTGAATTATAGCTCCTTCGGTGACAGGTTCCGGCGGGATCCTAAAGAGGTGGTATAGTTTTGCGGCCACTGACAGCTGTCCACCGCCGCTCTAATTACACAATGACATAACAGCCACACTTTTTCACTGTAACATTTTTGTGAGTATTTTCCCTTGATGTTTCTTGTGCTTGGCATCAGACTTTCTCAACCTCATATGCCGGGATATCGCGTAAAAAAATTTCCTGCAGGAGGACCCCCCAGACCCCCCGCCAAGTCGGTGCCAACGCCGTCAATGACCGAAGCGCGAGGCCAGTGGCCTCTACCTTCAGAACCCACCCCTCGCGAAAATCCTGGATCGGCCCCTGCGTTAAGTTGTTCTCGGGGTCTTGATGCTTCTTTTTTTGAATACGGTTACCTTCCTGTTAACTGTGTTGATGCTTCTTTTAAAAGTATATGAATGTCAAATTTTGGAACGTGTTTGTTCGCTGTCGTGTGGGCTGCCGTCTTGATCCCTCAGCCCAGTCAGTAGTGTATTAATTTGCAATTTTCATTGGTTTTATATCATCAGAAGGCGGTTTTCCAAGCACCAACGGGACCTAGATTTGTGTTCCGAAATGCCGGGAAATCGCGCTTCTAGATTCTAAATCCCGTTTCAGGGCTTCTGAAGACACGCTTATGGGAATTTAAAAAGGATGACTACACACCCGGGCAACCATGTCAGGCAGCGAAGAACAGCACATTGATGTCATATGATTTTTAAACATATAAAAAACGTTAAAATAACTTATTTAACTCGGGGACTTAGGTGTAGTTTTGATGTACATGTATTTTCCTTGTGCAGTAAGTCGTTCTCTAGTTATTTTCTTATATGGATTCTGAAAGCAATATTTGGACACAGTGGGTTTTAACGGTAAGAAAGAACAAACAAAGATAATGCGATAAATCCTGTGCTAGGTATCACCCAATACCATGGAGAATCAACCATGAAGGAACGAAAAAAAATATGTTGGGATTTTTTTGTGAAAAATGTGTTTTTGGTCAAATGCATGTACATTTTCCTATACATTTATGAATATACAAAGTATATGGCAAAGTCCTAGCCGTAGTTTCTATTTTCAGCACATTTTACATTAGATTACACTTCTACGGGATTCTCCATGGAGCATTTGATAGAAACCACCCATAGGCCCCTATTTATAGTCCCCACACACAGTGGGGACTATATTGTGATTACTAGGTTTTCTTCCTGTTTCTGGCTCATTACACCACAATTATGGAGGTAACCCGACTGAGACGCGGCACATGAACAACCGAGCTCCGCCGTCGTAGAACGGATACGTAGCTCATGAGCTTTCTGAACCCCCCTAACACGTCTATTAAATCCCAACCCAGCGTGCAAACAAATGGACTGCCTACCTCTTCAACAATCTGTAGAAAAACATAACATGGAAAATGCATTAATAAAGATGAAAGAGAAAGCATTCAGAATGCAAACACATGATGCATACGAGGCGATGACGTTAAAGGAGCACACAGATGAGGTGTGAAATGCCTGGGGACGAGGTTGTCTAATCAAAAATACCATTCAAACACATTCCAAGCGTCAGCATGCCGTAGATTCGACGCATGCGCCTTACATATCTGCCACCTATTGCAAAAGAAGTGATAATGATTGGCTGTGAATTCAAGCCATCAATCTTACCATTAATCTAATTTTAGCACAAATACGCCAGGCAATTATTAATGTCTAATTTAATTAACTTTCGTTTTAACGGTTTATGAAATTGAATCCAAAATAACACTCCTGAGAGCCCAGTGATTCATTTCTCTTCGCGTCAGGCTGTCAGAAGCCCTCCCATGGTCTCACTACACAGTTTTAAGAATGTACACGAACATGTTCTTTGACCATTCTCAACTCAGAGCTCGAAACTGTGCCAGTACCGAAGTATGACGGAAAGACCCGAAGTGTTACGTATGGTTCTTTGACGTCAAGCTTTCACGGTCTCCTGCACAGTTTTAAGCTAATTTTATGACGCATGTACATGTTGTACTGTACCTGCTGTCCGTTTTGTCTGAGATAAAATGTAGGAGAACCTCAAGCTCAGCTCGCTTGCCTGTTCACACCTGTTAGAGCCTTTTGAATTCGTGCATCGATCAAATTTCACAACCTTAACTTGTTGATGATGTAATGACATGCCTATTGCACGTGTTTATTAGGTGTTATCGTAGTTATGCTGCAATGACAACGTTACAACCATTCCCAGCTCATTATAGTCCCCACACACAGTGGGGACTACATTGTGATTACTAGGTTTTCTTCCTGTTTCTGGCTCATTACACCACAATTATGGAGGTAGCCCAGTAAAACGACTGAACAAACTCAGCATCCATTGCTGCAGTCTCATAGATGGTAGTTTTATCCAGTACAGGACCTAGAGAGATTTTCAAAATTCTGCCCATTTCCATTACTTTTTAAGTGTTTTTTGTTAATTATTCACAGTTTTGCTCATGAATAAACATGAAGTTGAACTTTGGCGAGGTCAAGCTGAAATCAGCCAATGGCAGGCGGTGAGCATATATGCATGTGCTCGAATGGGAATGGTCATGTTTCCAAAATGGCTTCCACCATTTTGTTTCTCACCACTTCAAGATTTCAGTGGGGCAGTGTAAGGAATGTCGGTGAAATGGATACTCAGTGACCTATCCCAAGCATATTTGGTATCATCAGCTAAATATCCTGTGGGAAGTCCGTTGAAAAAAGCACCCTGCTATCACTGATTTCAACTCAATGCAGCCTGCTGTTATTGTGAGTGTGAACACTGCACTGCATAATATGCACACTGCACTGCATAATATGCACACGTAGGCCAATTTGGGTAAGCATTTTATAAGATGCACCATCGTAACTTTCATCCATGATGATTGCAACATCATCAGAATGGTGGTGCACATGGTGCTACTTTTAGAATTGCACATGGGTTTTATTTATTTACTGTTTTGGTGACCGAACAACTATTGGGCGCCTTTCCAACCAAGGTAGGCCTATCTATATCTTGATTCAACAAGGATTGTAGGCCAATCAAGTGGTATTAACCCCTTCCCACCCATGGCTAAGGGTCTAATAAGATATCATTTCAATAACACGTAGGCCCATTTGGGTAAGCACTTTTTAAGATGCACCATCGTAACTTTCATCCATGATGATTGCAACATCATCAGAATGGTGGTGCACATGGTGCTAATTTTAGAATTGCACATGGGTTTTATTTATTTACTGTTTTAGTGACCGAACAACTATGGGGCGCCTTTCCAACCAAGGGGTCTAACAAGGTAGGCCTATCTATATCTTGATTCAACAAGGATTGTAGACCAATCAAGTGGTATTAACCCCTTCCCACCCATGGCTGAGGGTCTAATAAGATATCATTTCAATTCACCAACATTGACTGTAGATCAGGTTTTATTCCTCCATAGTAGACCTAAAGCTAATGTCATGCTTGGAGGAATAAAACTTTTCAGGTTTATTCCTCCATATGCGTCATCGTGGTCATGTTAACCACTTCCCACCCAAGGGGGTCCAGGTAATAAGGCATCTATCTCAATTCAAAAAGGACTGTAACATTTAATAATAATTCCTTCCCACCTATGGGGTCTAATAAGGTGTTGATCTCGATTCACCAAAAGGATTGTACAAGAACAAGGGCTATCATGTGTTCTTCCCACTCAAGGGTCTAATAAAACATCATCTCAATTTACCAAGGATTATACAGGCCTAGTACCGTATATGATATCTTACCTGCTACTTCACACTCCCTTGTGCTTGTGGGCAGTCATCAAATTGACTGGCAAGTCAATTCTTGTATTGAGTATGATCAGTTTCTTCAGGTGCCAAGAATTATCAACTAACAATTTTTTTGTGGGACCTACAGTACCTTTTATGAAGTTCCCATTTGTGGGGACTATCAAATTTGCTGGTAAGCAAATTTCAAAGTTCTAGTTATTATTGTCATGATTATAACAGTGTATTGTCTTGGACCATGTTTTTCCTTTACTGCTGGAACAAATTTCCCACTGTTGTGCTACAGAGAAAATCCTTTGGACTCCTTTGTCGCGAAAGAATACCTTCGACATTTTTACCATCTGTTAGTTGAGACATCGAGGGAGTGTCATTTTTGCATCTGGTCGACACGGCCTATTTTGGGTACTTTTTTATTTACCATCTTTGAAAGTTATTATAATCTTGCAACAATTTATGATCAAAGTCCTGTGTCTTCTTGATGCCGGGTTGTCGGTCCTTCAGTGACTTAGCTGCTACTCTTCTGAATTTTTTTGTGGGACCTACAGTACCTTTTATGAAGTTCCCATTTGTGGGGACTATCAAATTTGCTGGTAAGCAAATTTCAAAGTTCTAGTTTGTACATTGTTTTGTATTTGTTATTTGTTTCCTTCCTTTTTCAGATGGAAGCTAGTAATCCATGGTGGTATTGATGGGCATAGCAGGACTATTGTGTATCTGCCGTGTGCGAACAATAACAAGTCTTCCACAGTGCTCAAGGCTTTCAAGGAGGGTGTTGAATCCTGGGGATTGCCATCCCGTGTACGCAGTGATAAAGGAGTTGAGAACCGTGATGTTGCTACGTTTATGCTGAGTCATCCACTACGTGGGCCAGGCCGATGTTCAATGATAACTGGTCGCAGTGTGCATAATTCTCGAATTGAGAGGCTCTGGGTTTATGTTTTTAGGAATGTGGTGTCGAGTTACCATGCGCTGTTTTTTTCCCTGGAAGATGATGGTCACCTTAATGTTGATGATGCCTTACATCTAGTTTGTCTTCATTGTGTACATTCCAATCATCAATGCTCACCTTCAACAGTATGCTGACATATGGAACAATCACAAAATACGAACGGAACGTCATCGCACACCAAGGCAGATCTTCCAACTTGGACTGTCACAGCTTCACTCTGGTCATCACTTGGCATCTGAATACTTTGAAACGTTGGATGAGGTATGATATAAAAATGCTTCGTTTTGGCTTTAAAAGTTCTTTGTTGATAAGAAAGATGAAGTCATCATTTTTAGCTCACCTGTGGTGAGCACTTACGATGGTGCAGCATCCGTCGTCAGCCGTAAACAGGCATGGCATGGCACTTTTTGAAACCGCTGGGGCTAGTGATCTGTAACTTGGTTGTCATATGACCTATGACACCAAGTTTCGGTCCAATTTGATTCTTGATTTGGCCACCAGCTGGCTAAAACCAAAAACACAAAAAATGCTACCTCCTAAACTAATGACTGGCTCATCTCCTCCAAATTTTTATCACAGGTGTATGATATAATGAGGATACATGTACATAACAAACGGGTTTTTGATTTCACCTACTTTTCAAGGTCACAGAGGCCAAAGTTCAGAATTCTGCCTTTTGATGGCACATTTCGTAACCGCTGGGGCTATTTACCAGAAACCTGGTACTACATTTATCAGTGTTTCCACCAGAGGGTACGCAGGGTATGCTGTGAGTACCCTCAAAGGAACAGAAAAGGGCCATTTTCTTTAATTTCATGGTTTTTTTGCTGATTTTGAAGAACTGCATATCCTCAAAAATTTGATTTCTGGCGGAAATTAACCCTGTATGTTTCCTGACAACGGGTGCTACATGTACATGATTGTATAGACAAATCCCAAATTCCAAGTTCTGCGCACTTCCGCCGAAATAGCAACAAGAACCTCGATCTGAAACCAGCTGACGTGACGCAATCCGTGATTCAGCAATGGTCAACTCTGACGTAACGTCGTCCAAGTCACTGTCGTGGGATTCTCTGCGTCAGGTCATTCAGTTTCAGACCGAGGTTCTTGTTGCTATTTCGGCGGAAGTGCGCAGATCTTTCCCGTTTACGTCAATTTGGGATTTGATTTGTCTATTGACCTGAAACTTGGTACAGTATATTTTTTGCCCCTTCCTACATGTGTGTCAGATGAGCCATGTTGTGCATCTTTTGGTAAATGTGTTCTGGTCACATTCCTAATTTCAACTTTTTACCTTACATGTAGTCCAGAGCGATGTGAAAAACACTTGTCTGACATAATGGGATTCATGGTTTAACCTTTGTACATGCATGTGTACTCTTTCCGTGCAACCTCGTTTTATCATACCGATATGCATATTCATTTTCAAGGCCTCTTTGTATTTTATGTTTTTTACTTTTTCTTCAGGATTCACTTCCCTGTTATGGCGTTGACCCCGAAGCACCTATTCATGGATGTGACGATGGTGGAGTTACGGTGGATGATGTAACTGAAAGTTTGGATTGTGATATTTTGGCTACAGCGCTTGCATCATTTGTTGCACCAGAGGTGGATGATATTTGCCAATTTGGGGAAAAGAAACATTCCTGGCTTTACAGAATCATCTGGTCAGTTACTTCTGAAAAGGAACATGATTTTGGTCAGCTTAGTCTTGCAGTTTATTCCTACAAGGATTAGTTGAAGGATATTGCTTTCTAGCGAGCACAGAGCCACAAAGTGAAGTAAAAGGAAGAGTAGGCTACTCTGTTACCACCATGATCAAAGGAAATTAAGGAAGTTGGCAAATGTTACGGAATTTCTCAGAAAATTTTGAAACTGCTGGCCGCCACACAATATACGAGATGTGACAGTGATGCAAAGTACAATCATATTTTTTGAGAAAAAAAAATTTGTTCCATTTACCTGCATGCAATTTGGTTGCGATGTTTTAGCAGAAAACAAAAAAACCCTGACTGACATGACATGGCCTTCATATTGCATTGGATATTCATCTCGATCGCTAAATGGAGCAATTGCTTCATTGGATACTGTCGTATCGCAAATCGGATAACATGTGCAGATAAATGAGTGTTGGAAAATGGCTTGTCACGACCGTTTGAAGAGGATTTTATTCTCAATTTTAATGAGCTGTGAGGTCCCATGCGCTGCTGACACCAAGCGGTAACAACTGGAAATAAGGTGCCAGGCCCTTCCCCTTTATACCTATTTAGCATGAACTTACAATAGGCCGTAAATCCATGTGCACGCCCATATAAAAATTTCATGCCATTTTTGGGACAGGAGAAGACTATCTTAAAAAATCGTTCTGTAGTGGTGTACAGGGATCTCTCACTATAGTACGTTTTTTAGTCATCTGGAGCTCGATGGGCGTATGTCAATCAAACCCTTAGTAACCAGACCACAATGAACTTAGGGTTTACTCTAAACGGTCCAACGCACATTGTTTTCTAACCAGCTGAACCTTGGTTTGAAATTGAACATACAACTGGACCTTGATTGAAATTGAACACAGGCACAGGCATGGGATTGGCTGGGAGTGTCCTAAACTGGATTTTCTCCAAATTTTTATCAGGTGCATCTAACGAGGATACATGACCCTGGAACATTTCGATTTAACATTTGTCATTTGTTTTTCTAGTACGTTCACCCAGGTGAGCACATGGTCCATGGACCATTTCATAACAGGTGCACGTTCGCATATTTGCACAGGTTTTGCCTATGGAGCACGGCTTTGCCTGGAGACTAGGTTCACTCTCAATGGGAGGTACCACCAAAAATCAAAACAAACCCCGCGAGCCATTCGCTTTAATTACGGTAATTTCCACCTAGTGCTCCATGGAGAACCCTGTAAAAGTGAAGTCGACTGCAAAATGTCCTGAAAATGGAAATTACGGGAAGGAATTTGTCATATACTTTGTATGTATATAAATGTACAGGAAAATGTACATGAATTTGAAAAACACATATTTCACAAACATTAAATTTTCCCAACATATTTTTCTCGTTGTCGATTCTCCATGGTATTGAGTGACACCTTGTGCAGGTTTTATCGCATTATCTTTTTTGCTCTTTCTTACCGTTAAAGCCCCACTGTATTGAATTTGAAAAGCACAAATCATCGCCGCGATTCTCGACGTCAGTGCACGACGTCAGTGTAGTGTAAAATGCACTACGCTCCATCTGAATACATTAGAGCTCTCCCTGTCGTTTTTTCTAATCTGTGCTGAAAATTAGGCCTTGATTCTCTGAAGTTGTAATGGAGGCAAGCATTTTGGGCACCTAAGGAGGCCATGAGACCTTTATGTGCACTCTCCTAACATTATGAAAATATCGTAAAATTCAATACAGCGGGACTTTAAAACCAACTGTAGGATTTCTGGATAGCACATTGACCTCATGAACAGCCATGGATACCAAGTTCTTTGGTTGTCATGTAGAAACAACATCTTAAATTTGGTATAACATTGTACTTAATAAGAAATAGAAACGGGTTTCTAAGGTGAAAGTCATCACGTCTTTCTTCCCGATTCGAACCCACGGACCCTCGCATGAGGCATCAATTGCCAGCACTAAGGGGCAGCACGCCTTAAACCAATAGGCCAAATCCCCATCTTCAAAAAAGATAGTTCGATGACCCAAGTTAAAGGAGACGTCCATCAGTACCCTGCGAGTAGCCCAAACAATCTCCGAACCCAAACAGTTTTATGTTATGCGAGGGGTCACATGAAGGAGATACAAGTAATAGATAAGAAATAGAAATGGGTTTCTAAGGTGAAAGTCAACACGTCTTTCTTCCAGATTCGAAACCACGGACCCTCGCATGAGGCATCAATTGCCAGCACTAAGGGGCAGAACGCCTTAAACCACTAATTATTACTTAATAGTCCAATCTTGAACGTTCACTGAATTCTTTTTTACTCGAACCAGTTTTCAGAGAGAAAAAATCATGAAATGCCTTTCAGGTAACCCTTATGCATGATTGAAAGAATATATAGATAGAACTAATAAGAAACTGAGGATAAACAGACCTATTTTCCTCGATCTATATAATAATAATAATATTTATTATATTTTAGTGCTAAATTGAACGCTAAAAGCATTTTCTAAGCACTTTACAAAAAAACATTATCTTGCATTGGATTGAGATAAGTAAGATATAACTAGTTTAAAACATTGAAGTTTAAAACATTTAGTTAAAACATTTGAGATAAAGAGTCAGATAAAAACAGTATCTAAAACAGTATCTATGGTATCTAACGTCGAAGAGTACAATTATTGTTTCTGATCAGTGAGTGAATCTGGTCCCAAGAGCCCAACAGCTGCGTGCAGATTTTGTTATGGTATCGGTTTTAAGACACTCACCCCTCCTCATTACTGAACTGAAATGCGTTCTGACTCCGCAACGCACCAACGGAAATTACACGATAAACAAATTATACTAGTAACACTGCGTTATTACGAGATTCTAGCATCAAATGTTTTTGTTATTGTTGTAATGCCTCTCAGAAAAAAAACACGCCAAAATAGTCGATGCAGCACTAATTTTGGGCCTCCTATGGGGATGTGTTGTTACTGCGATTACTTTCTCCTCATAACAAAGTGTGCTATCGATTTCAAAATCTGCATCGTGTCCTCTCTGTATCGACGACCTCCTCCAACACAATAAAGGTAAAAATTAAAGGCATAATTACATACCCACGTGTCAAAAAGAAACTCATTTTGTGCAGTAAAACGTAGAATCCAATAACTATCTGACATATTATAAATTCGAGACACCTCTGGTATGTCCATAATCAGGTAATATATTCGAAATGGCATGGAGGTGACAACATACAGAATGCTGATAAAGACGAGCATTCGCGTTAGAAAATCTGTGTCCTTCCCTTGGGAATGCTCTTGACTTCCGGTGATTTTAATCCTTTTATCCGAGGCGAGTTTTACAGTGACGATAATGATCATGTTGCACGTTGATATGATAACAAAAGGAATGAATGCTCCGAGAAGTAGATGAAATAGAGAAACTAGTAGTTCGATAGCTGGGTGATTTTCTACGTGAATGATAAGAGCTTCGTAACCTATAATGTAAACCGAAAAGATTCAAGCCGTATTATCGGAACTACAAAGTCGATTCATGTATCTTGTACGGTGTAGATAATTGGGTTCTTTCTGCTCTTCAAATAGACTGGTCCTCTGTCGTCGAACTGCTTCACTAATACGAGGACAAGCATTGCGTATGTCTAACTAATAGTTATATGTAGACGAGGCGTACCGCTGGGCTATCCCATTTAGCATTCACCTCCTTCATAAATTGGTGGATAGCGGGACTATTCGGAAATTGCTAACGAGTTGGTCACAGTGCACAGGGGAGCGACATTTTTTATGGACGTCCGAGACCACGCCAAGTAAATTTTCGGTCTCCCAAATGGCATTCGGGCTACTTCGCTAATTTGCAGCATCTTTTATTACATGTCAGGACCCTGTGACAAGTATGGCGGGTGAGACCTGTCCTCGTTTTAGCAGAGCAGCTCGAGGGTAGGGGACCAGAAAACTCTTCAGATTTTCATATTACATGTACAGAACACTCTTCGTATACCGCAATTTCGCATCTAAAAGGTCAGTTTAATATCCTGGACCTCGAACATTGCAATTGTGAGGCACTTTTTTAGACTGACAGCAATGGCTGTAGGCAAATCATTTGGAACCTGTAATGGCTATGTTGCAACTCACAGTAACCGCGGCCATGACATAATTATAGCCACCAGTGATCAATCGGCATGCCCTAAAATCTGCATCACGCAGACCGAATTTTAAAATACTACCACGGTTTATGTTTTCTTTACTGCTTTTCAAACTTAGTGAGCGGTTCCATTAAAACGCCCACTCAGGAACAAACCTTGACGCTGAATGGTCGAAAAGAGAATTACGTAGTCGTACATGACTGTCGTCTCTTCCATACAGTATTTTAATAATGAGGAATAATGAGGTTGATAGCTACCATTTTACCGGGTTTGAGTAAAACCTGGCGTGTGGCGAATGGCGAGT
Source organism: Notospermus geniculatus (assembly GCA_002633025.1). NCBI lineage: Eukaryota > Metazoa > Nemertea > Pilidiophora > Heteronemertea > Lineidae > Notospermus > Notospermus geniculatus. The sequence goes on from NMRB01000288.1 coordinate 387,152, forward strand.
CAGCCAAATAGAAAGCTAGTTTTGGCTAGGCGTATTAGGCCTTGGCCTGCTACGTTGAGCTTCTTCATACCTTAGAAGAAGTCATTGGTCGGAGGAATAATTCCTAAGGCAAGGCCTAGACATCCTGCGAAAGTCGGCCATGACAGGTCAGAAGGGATAAAGGGCCTTGTGCCAAGTGCACAGTACAGACGGTAAGACCAGGAGCCAACTGTACAAATGCACTGGGCCCCTAGGCGGAGGTTAATGTTTACCCCTTCATGGCCGACTTTCGCCGGATGTTGATTATGTCTGTCTCGGTCCATGACCAACTCGGCCCAGCCTGATTACCAACTCGACCTGCCGATTCGGCGAAGAGGCAATAGGCCTATATCAAACTGATATTGATATGATTTGTATGCACAAACACTGTTCATGTTCAGATCAGACCACCACAGACGGCACATACATTGCCAGCACTGCTGTTTTCCTCGCTGAGTCCAGACATAGGCCTGGCTGATTTGGGCCAGACCACTTGTCTTCGAAACGGAGGCCGCGTGAGGCATCTCTTTTCATATCTAGTTCAATTTAGAAGACTTTGTTGACGGTAACTGGGCCTAGTGTGCTGGTCATCCGCCATTCGCCGCTCGCCATACGCCAGGTTTTACTCCGACCCCATTTTACCTGATGTTCGGTCCCTGACAAACTCATGGGTAAAGAATGTGTTAAGGTTGAGGCTGGTAATTAGTACAGTAGTAACAATGACTGTTCTCCTTGATCTCGATGTTGTACAGAGTCTCGAGGCAGACATTGGGAACTTGACTGCTATCAATCTGTCAATTGACATTTCAGCAAGAAACAGACCGGATAACATAGATGTTGTCCACGTCATGAAATAATGGAGTCTGTGAACAAAGAATAATGAAGGACTTGAACAAGAAACAAATACTTTGAGAGGCCGGAGGAATATGGTATTCAGTTGACTATCGGCATGCTTGAATGTTGTAATTATTAGGATTTTGAAGCTATTTGACTTCATGTGTAATTTTGAGTAATTTTAGTGTTGGTATTCACACGTTTTGAGTCATTGTATACATGTACTTACTTATAGGCGTATTCACGGAAGTGAGGTATCTCGGCACCAAGTTCAGAAATATATAGTGTCATTTGGATAAGAGGCATGAACCAAACTAGCCCAAGTAGAAACAGTGTATCAGCTACAGCCATAGCTTTGACATAAACACACGGAGACAAATGCTTGTTGTGTTTTCTATTGGCGACCAATATAGCAAGGATATTTCCAGGAATACCAAACGCCACTGGTACAATCCAAAGATAATCAGCACAAATCTGATAAAATAGGTGGAGGCTGAAGTATGCATCGCTAGTTTGAGTCCGACTAATCGTTGTTAGTTCACCAACGGCTAATCCAAGAACCATCCAATTTCCCGACATCAACTGGCTTGGTGTGGAAAATACTGAGCTGGACATCCTTCTTCCAGACTGAGCAGACTCTGTTGTTATTTTGCTTTGAAGAGGCGTTTATATCTCCTAACCACACCATGGATGGACGACGATGTGCGCGAATCGAAAAGGATGCCCTTCTACACCGTGCGTGGCCCCAAAATCCAAACGTATAACGTCTCGTTCGTTAGTCCGAACGTATGACTCGTATTGCTATTTTTAGAATCTGCTGGGCGCTAATACAGAGCCAGATGATGAGTAACCGAAGAACCAGATTTTGGTTCTACGTCATCAGCATGATCAGATCACGGATTGGTGGCTCCCGTATCACGTGACCTCAAACTGTAAAGATGGCGATGCTGTGCATTCGCCGATTCGGCTTTTCGAGAGGAATATTTTTCGTGATTTTGATAATAAATTGCGGTTTTCTTAATGTTTGTCTGGCTAAGAGTGAACAGAGAGCGTGATTGTGAGTGTAGCTGGTTGAAACAGCAAGTAAAATGCCTGAAAGCAGCGTTGTCAAGTGATACGATTGCCGTGCACTAAATGTATTCAAAACACGACCTGGAGATGGACGGACCAATCAAAATAGACCCCC
>NMRB01000288.1:389512-409042 GCA_002633025.1 Notospermus geniculatus
CATGAGCCAGTACAGACGAAATTGCATGGAGGTGACGACAAGGGTAGCACTGATTACGACGAGCATGCGAGTTAGAAAATCTGTGTCATGTCCTTTTTCATTACCTCCAAGGTATCAGCTATTATGATGCAATATTAATAACAGTCTTGCCCCGTCACAGCACGGTAGCTCCTTTTGTTACAAACTTCATCCTTGGTCCCTCCCAACCTAGTGGTCCAGGGCATAACTTTATCTATAACATCAATACGAGATGCCGTTGTGCCCTGCCCCTTTAACCAAAACGACCGTGTTGGTATCACATATGCCGTCATATTTCCCTTTTTTCCCCTCTGCCGTTTATCTCTGAGTATGTATGTTTCCTTTTGCCTCGTCATTTTGTTTCTGTATTATATTATGTTATATACATTCACCTTACGTGTTTTCACTTGGTTTATACAATTCTCTCCTCGTATTCTCATCTGTCCTCAAAGGACCACATTATTGCTCCCCAATCCTGCGTCACACCTACCCGCGTTAAGGGAGACCTCTATTGACGACTTGGTAAACTACGCATGCTACTACGTGCATTGTAGTGTAATCATACATTCTCCAACACTGGGGCAAAAGGCTTAACTACAGTATTGGAGAACGGGTACCGGTGGCGCCGGCTGTCGATAGAAAGTGGAAAAACCGTGGTGCTTTAACTGTACATTACCGGTATATGTATCATTGCTTTAAGTAAGGTCAATGTATATGCCATTTTTGTAGCGTATTATGTTATGTACGGTACCACCAACTTCGTGTACTTTCACTTGGTTTATACAATTCTTTTCATTTCAATCCTTCACTGGGCCAGTAATGCCTCGACCTCGGCCCATTGCTTCAGGTAAACTTTATTTTGTTATAAACTCTATCAAATCAAATCAAATTACAGTGTTGGTACTGGTTGATAGTTTGGTTCGTGTTTGCCTCATTTATTATTCGCCGATGTTTGTAAAACACATTCTCCACTGAGTCCGAGTTTAAATATCCTAGGGAGACATTTACGCTGAATGGGTCAATGTCGTCCTGGGTATACCTTATGTTTACCCAGCATCATTCTGGGTAATCATTTTTACCTAGCTGAGCGATAGCCAGCTAGGTGATAGGGGCATACGAATGATGTGATGTGTGTGTGTGTGATGTCGTGAACCATTCTCATCTCCAGGTTGTTCCATCTACTTGGCTTCCTATGCAAGGTTCCTACTTGCCTGGAATGCAAGGTGCAGGACCGAAATGCACCAACGAATTTACTGTGCCCGGATGCCCGTGATATAGTGCCGAGGTTCAGCCTGCATTCTCTCAACATTTTACAAATAAAATATTCTTTGGAATTCCATATCTTGGTTTGTTACTGTTCAATTCAAATGAAGTGTCCGAAAAACCGATAACCGCCTCTTTTTGTGAGTGCCAGGATCATCAGTGACGACTCGGAGTGAGGACCTACTTTATAGTGTTGCTGCGCCTTTGGTAAACTGATGATGTACAGATGTACTGACTGGTACATGTGATAGAACTGTCGATTCGGACATTCATGACATTAACACAGTTCGACAGGGTGGAATACGAAGAATGTAATGGCAGGTGAGCAAATTTAATATGACTATCTGTTCATAGATCACCAATGGTTCCATACTTAGCTCATGATCGGGTGTTTTTGATACAGTTCGAATGGGAAGCTCACGGACTCGGCATAAATTAGCAACCTCGTTCCATGGGGTCGTTTCGCTCTGAACCAACTGGCATGACTAAAAATTGTGGAATGAGACCAATGCCTACCACTGGAGAGTGATCAGGTCAGGATAGGGGCTAAAATAGTACCTGTTCACCGTTGTTCATTTTTGCCGTTGGACGATCAGTCGACTAGGCGTTAAGTCTAGATAAATTTTTGGTGCACATTTGTCTATCTTCCGCTTCGGATAGCCGGTATCATAATAACAGCTTGGATTTCGTGTGCAATTACGGCAGCCCTAGCGGTGGCTACGGGAACCAAAATGCAATTACGGCAGGCCTTGTATAAGTCCGCGGGACTGCTTTCTCGGCCATTTTGTTTGTCACATGTATTGCATGTATGCAGTGAACTGGTGAGTGCGAGTTAGTTGCGATTTCGTGAGTGTTTTGGGTTCATTTTCTGGTATGAAAAAATAAATAATAAAATAAATGGTTATCATTTTTGGGAAATTCCTTTGCCTTATTTGTTGATAGCAGTTGAATCCGGATAATAATGCTGGTTAGCAGTGCTGTCTGGCACAAAATTGGCGATGCATGGACAGATGGATGATCACAATTGATTGAATGACACCCGGCNTCGAGGGGGCCTGGAAATTGGCCAAGGACCATTTCAGGAAAATGAATGGTAAGTGTTGAAGAAATTTCCCCGGGAAGTGCAGGTAACCAAAGTATATCGTTAATATTCTCCTGTTATTTACAGGCACAAACATTGGTAACATCGAAGCACATCTGTGTGAAATCAAGTGGCGGAATCATGTGTCAAGACAAAATAAGTACGAGAGTTGTTTCAGATTACTCCGTGAATCATATATACACTCCATCTCCCAGTGTTTTTTACCTACAAGAAACCAATATTCGACACATGGTGCCAGGAAGGTAATTTAGCACACGGTATATACCGATTTCCACATTACGTCAGTCGCTTTTTTCACCATAATCCTTTCCCTTTCATTCCCATTTAAATTTCAGTTAACATTGACAATGAAAATGAAACAGCAATAACAATCGTAGATCCTGATGATGAGGTAGATGACCCACCACCTGTTATTGACGTCAGTACACCCGATGTCAGTGAGGATGAAGACATAGTCAATGTATCAGATGGGAAAGACCGTCTTGAAGAAGACGTGCCCGAAGTCGTTATTGTTAGTAGTGATTCGGATGAAGAAGGTGACTAATTCCCCTGTCACACCTTGACGATTTAGCCAGCGTATGCCCTACGTGGTCACAGTGATGGCATACGTCGAACTATCGATGTTTTTTTTTCAATTTTGGGCGTACGCATAACGTATTCATAACGACTTGGACGTACATGTAACGTATTAGTAACTTATATAGAACGTTTCGATAACTTATAGATAACTTATACCAACGAATGCGTAGCGTGTTGCCGGCGTTCACAACTTATGCCCAACGCTAGTCTAACTTATGCATAGCGCGCGGCAGCGTATTGCCGACGATCATGTGTCGTAGCCTATAAAAAGGCTGCCACTCGAGGACTCAAATCATAACCGCAGTAGACATCCCACTGTCAACATCACCACCATGCCAAAGAAAACTTCGAAGAACGCTGCCAAGAAGTTTTAGGGCAGTGACCGAGGCCGAGGGCGTGGACGTGGACGCAAGAAGGATCCATCATCACCCACAGCCTTCCCTTCATGCTCACCCTCTGATAGAGATGATGCAGGTTCTAATGCCTCTCGGGCATCGTCAGTGGCATCGCAAGCTGCGTCAGTGGCCTCCATCTCCTCTCAGCCAACCCTTGCCAAGAAGAAGAGGGCCAAGAAGACACAGTTTTGTCCAAGAGGAGCAGCTCATGTGCGATTTCCTTCGTGAGAACACCATCCTCTGGGACATCAAGAAGACTGACTACCGGAGAGTGGACAAGAAGGCAAAGCTCTGGGAGGATCAAGCCAAACCCATGGAGAAGACTGTCGAGCACCTTCAAGGGTGGTTCAAGTCCCTGCGAGATACCCACACCCGTCTCGACAAGAAAAAGAGCGGTGACGGCGCCCCGGAACTGACAGAGAGGGAGCAGTGGGTAAAGGCAAATTTCGGCTTCCTAAAGACTGTGGTCCGTCATCGCGCTGAGCCCGTCAACAGTGTAAGTATAAACAAATATTAATATTAATATTAATATTAATAATATTAATATTAATATTATTTGTTTATATTACATGTATTTTTATTTTGATTACAAATCATTTAATTTGCCTCGTACTTCACCAATCAATTGTCATAATCGCAGGTGAAGGCAACCATCGCAGCTCACAGCGGGGACCTCGATGCTGCCGAGGCTGCCTGTGGCGACATCGTGGTTGATGACGACAACACGCCCTCCCCTGTCCCCTGCTCATCCTCACAGCNCGTTCGTCAGACCTCGGAGGCTGTATGGCTTCATCATGGTTGGTCGTAGGGCGAAGGCATCGTCACCGATGAAGAAGTAAGGCACATCCTGGGAAAGTTCCATCTTTGGAAAAACTTGTCAGCTATGGCGCGCCAACCATCAGGAGTACTTGGGCAAACCAGCACCTCATCCACGTATTCGTCAATAATGGCTTGACAGACTTCTCTGACCACAAGTGACTGGGTGTTGTGAGGGACCCTCCAACCGAACTTCATCGAGGCATACGTGTTCCCAGAGGCGAGGCGACGCAAAGTCAAGGCCAGCTTCATACCCGGCTCAAGCGGATCCCTGAAGAAGGTGTACTGCTTGGTTATCCTTGGACCCACTCTGGCTAGCAGCTCGTCGAACATCGCCGGGGGCATCCGCAGGAAGTTGGTGAAGGATGCATGGTCCTCGTTACGGAGTTCCACCATAAGCTGGTCATACATGCCAAATTGACGTCGCCTGCCGATCCATGGTCTCACCCAGTTCCTTCTCCTCCGTTCATCTCTTCTTCTCTTGGCTCTGTTGACACGCAACTGGTAGAGTGTCAAATCGATGAGGTCATGCTGATGTTGGAGGACAGCTAGGAGGTCTCGTCTCAGCCTTGTCGGATCCTCCATCTCTCGGGTCACATGGACATCTGCTCACCATGGATTCTTGAGGAGTACTGACGGGTTCCTCCTGCGAACCCCATTTTTATACCCCAATTCCCCTAAACGCTGCCAACACGCCATTATACGGTAGCTCAAAGTTAGCAGCACGTTCAATAAGTTCTGGGGTTGTTCGGAACGCGTCAAATACGTCTATATATGTCAATGTGCGATGGAGATAAGTTCGATATAAGTTACACATAGGTTCAAAGCACGTTAATTATAGGTTGGACAAACGTCTCGGATACGCTTGATATTATCTTAACGTATTTGGACTTATGAGTAACCTACAAATAACGTGTGTGAACGGGTGTCGACGATCGCATAACTTATGGCACGCGTATGCGGGACGCATGAACCATACGTTGGCATACGTCGAAAAATTTTGTGAATGCACAAAATTTTCCGACGACCTCGACGTACTACGACGTATGCCGGCGTGCTTCAGCGTGCTCTGAACTTATACGAAACTTACCCACAACTTATTCGACGTACGCCAGCGTATTCGCCAAATTTTTCATACGTTGGCATACGCTGGCTAAATCGTCAAGGTGTGACAGGGCCATAACAAAGATGCTTGTTACGCCAATGGGCCAACAGATTGTTTGATTATCGACTTGCCCGTTAATATTGATTTCTTTATTCCATTCTAAGATTTTGTATCGGTTGCTTCCGTGTTTTAATTCCAGGAGCAAACCGTAACGAAGGAAGCCAGAACAAAGAAAGGCAGTGTGTCGTCGTTAAAGGGAAGAGAACAGCAGGTAGGCCTTACACTCCCCCGGCAGTCGTACGGCTCTTACTTCCGACAATTCATACCACTGCCAAAGCGAATAAGGAAACCTGCTGCTGTAACGTCGACCAATCAGAACAATGCACTTGAATTTGCCAGTTATAAATCATACAAGATTGCTGCCCCCATGAAGTTATCGATTCGCGACAAAAGTGAGCCACAACTACAGTGACGTTTGCACCCAATATGACTCAAATAACCTACAAGCTGTTCTGCTAAGTGTCTTCATTTAACTGAAGTTTGCCGCGTCGATCCGCCTGAGTTTAAAAACAATGACAATATCTTCTGAGGGTTCTCGGCGGTGCCACAACAATAAATCTGACTGTCACACTTCCTTCTTCTTTGTTTGCAGTTGATCCGAAATCGAAGTCAGACAAAACAAACAGGAAGGAGAAGGCATTTTGCCCGCCAAACTACCCGCCGTTGTGTTCCACTCCGGCGCCCTCTTCAAAGGCGGGCAACCTATATTCCAAAACGGCGTTTCTGTGGAGTGACTCGTCTGAGGACTAATAGGCCTACTCATTTAATTAAATGACATTGGAATCTGAAGTTGTTTCGGCTATGTTGCGGCCATATTGGAATTACTATGTTGTAGCATTCTATATCCATGAAGTTGTTGTTTTTGTGACAGGTCTTTTTGTTTTTGAGATAGAAAGCTGTGTCTGGACGGTGGCTACCGTTACCGCACTCTATAATTGAGACCTGGGGTAAGGGGGTTGAGGGACTGTTTGTGATGATGCTCCTTATTCCGTTCTAGAACCGGTAGACCTAAAAGAACACAACTTTTTTTCTTTATATTTTCTGAAATAAATATTCATTTGGTACTTATTTCGTTAGTTATCATTGACGCTAAAAATACCAGTATATACCTACATAATTATACTCTGTTCACGTTCGTAAGGGTTATTCGGGATGCGCCAGGTCCGATTTGGTTCTGCGGAAAAGTTGGAAACTCAATAAGTACCCCATTTCTGAAAAACTATGTCCGAGAGGTTTCGTTATGGTAGTGACAAAAAAAAGTATATCTGCGACGAGAGAAGCCCATACCATAAAGCCCATAGGAGAAAATGCGCTGCTGGCTCTAGAATTATGTCTTCAAATATCGATCAAATCATGGGAATGGAAATTATCGCTAAATACAGTGAGTTATTTTCCCTTCATAAGAAACTCCTATTGGGGCATTTTATCTCAAAACGACCCACATATTCATCGATGTTATAGGCTACCTCTGAAAATGTTATGAATATTCCGTTGGCGTGGGTTAATCATGTTAACGGTACGGTATAAAGAATTTTCAATAAATATTTTACATCGAATAAAATCAATTATATTCCTATGATTTTTATGATATTCCTGTCATTGTGCATAAGACAATCCTTTTGTTATGGCAAATTACCATTGCCTTGGAGGAAATTGATTCACGATCCATCCTGTTTATTTCGTCTCCACTGACGGCATGCCGGTATTGACGATGAGAAGGGTCAATGAAACATCATCAACCACACGCAAACAGGAAGCAACACGGTCAGGATTTTGACACGATTTTCTGCACTTCTACTTCTGAATTATATGTCACGTTGGTGCTTGTCTGCGACAATCAAGGCTGCCATGAAAGGTGCCGTCGTCCTCTCATTATCAATGGTGTCTTCTTGCCTGTTACACTGTGTAGACGAGGACGGTAAGTACATAAGGCTTTCAGAACCCGCACAAGCTTACACCCGTACAGAGTACCGCGCTTTCAAATAACAGAGACTGTCACTGCTAGTTTGAAAAAGAACTGTACTGTAGGCGATGGATCCGGCCGCCAATTCTGAAATTTCCGACTGAAATATCCCTATGGCTTCTACCTACAAGGCCCGAATTTGGCGAAGGGGAAAAAAGCAAAACAGTCAACAGCGCGTCCTTATGGCGAAGCATGGAGAGCAATAGACGGCAACGTCAACCCGAATAGCGTGATAAATAGCGATAAATCTTGCACACATACTGCTAACCCAGCAACTCCTCAGTGGTGGTTTGTCGACTTGAGGAATCGGTATTCCATAGCAAAAATAACTATTGTCAACAGGGCGGAAAATTTCGGTAAGTTTCCAGGTTTCAAAAATGACGGCGACTGTGCAAGTTTAAAAAAAAAAATCATTTCCGGCGTTTTTACGCGGGGCAGGCACAGAAATACTTACCGCAAATATTGATTTCGATTGCATTTTCCGAAATTGCACTTTAGTACACTTTCGCATTCCGGCAAAGGCACATTGCACACCTCTAACAAGCGGTCTCTCTCCACTTGGGAAATACGGTTGGGTGGAGTAGGGGACTTCGCAAAATGTTAGTAAATAACTTGCCGATCAAGCAGGGTGGACTTGGTGGAGGTTATGTTCACGAAAAAAAAATATAAATCCTTTTCAGGATGGCGTCTGAAAGATTTTGATGTGATCATTTCTGATATTGAGCCGCCTGGAGGGTTCCTAGATGGTATATTATGCTATCGTCACAAAGGTATTTCGAAGGAAGGCCACGTTTACAAGCTCCCCTGTCATGGGGAAGCAGGGCGATATGTTGGGGTCAAACTCCGAAAAAGAGGCGTCTTGACACTCTGCGAAGTTATGGTATACGGAATCAGTAAGTATACATTCAGAAGACTTGACTGAAAATGGCTTACTTTTAACTAAATTGTGAAATTAATCTAAAGTTTTCGTATCACATAAATGCCGTTCTCGATGACTCAATTGAATGTGTTCAGAACTGGCATCGTAGTTCGACCTAATTAAGACCGCCACCACCTCAGAAGGTGGCGGTCTTCATTGGTTTCACTGGATTTCTCTCGATCTCTCTCTCTCTCCGTCCATCCTGTGGTTTCATCACGATAACTCAAAAAATACGCCACGTATCGCGACGAAACATTCAGGAGTTGCGGATATGCATGTTACACGGAAACCTATTGATTTGGGGGGTCATCCGCCAACAATGAATTGTTTAATTAGATGAAGTCTTTTGTCCTAACGCATTTACCTTTGCCCATGACGTCAACAACCCATGACGTCGGGCCTAAGAACGCAGCGTCACCACGACGTCGAGCATGACGCTGCAGCGTCACTCGCGGCAGGGTTTCGCTGACGTCATCTCATCTCGGATCAACTGTGACGCCACGCACACTACACACGTTTCAGGTCCTCTGGCCAATCAGCGATCGAAATGAATTTTGGCCCGGTGCCATGATGACATGTAGGCCTACTCGTATTTCGCGGAAAATAACACGCACATTTGTCTGAAATCAATAACATTTCGGCTAAAGGGTCATGACCCGACAACTTTACAATTGTGAAATTTAGTAACTTTGAAAACAATACCCCCCCCCCTGCTTTTGGCTGCCGCGAAACACGCAATCGCACTGTAAAGCCGTGTACATCTACATCATACATGTGGGCCTACATGACGCATGTTCAGTCCCAATATCATCAGTTTCTACATTGCCCTAACATATTTACAAAATTCATCAATGAATGTTCAAGGGCGGTCTTCAAATTGACTCACAAGTCAATTTCTAGTTGAAGTAATAAGTAAAACTGCTGTGGGTTATAAAAACAAAGTCCGAGACCCAAGACCTAGGTAAAAACACGATGTAAAGAAAATAAAGACCCTGATAAAAACGCAACCCCCTCAAGGTAAAAAAACAAAGACCATGTCAAGTCTGTCCACCAGGCAATTCGCCACGCAAAACTTTAAAACATATTTCTTGTTTTCTGAGCTGGTCCTGCTAAACAGATTTTTCTTGATCCTGGGTCCATATTCATAAAAAAACTTAAGTCTAAGGGTCGTATTTTAGAACGTTCCTTAAAGGGCGCCGCACACCTGCGACTAAAATGGGGGCGACTACATATGCGACTACTACGTCGCCTGCGATAATTACCTTTGAGGTCGATCAGTGATGTCATCCACGACATCACTGATCTTCCAAGGAAGTATTTGTCGCAAACGAGTCAACAAAAACTAAAAAAACTGAAAACATGCTCAGTCGCTTCTGTGGTCGCAAGTCCGGTCGCCTAGAAAATCGCTCGAAAAATCGCTAGTGTGTGGTGCCCATTGTGACTTCAAAGACTTGAAGGATGAGATGACTCGCGATAAGATTGTCGTAGGAATTAGGGATATTCGTCTGTCTGAGAAAATCCAGTTAGATTCTGAGTTGACTCTCGCTAAAGCCTAGCGCACATCGACCTTGCGACTTGAAGCAAATGAACGCAACAGTCGCTATCGATGTGTGCGGAACGCGCGCATCGATTACAACTGGTCATTGCGGCAAGTGGCACAATCCAGTTGTCTTGAACGTTAGTTGGGTTGTTGATATTTTTGGTGACTGGGAGGGGAATGTGGATGGTAGTCAGCTGCATTCAGAGAGACTAGAGAATAGTCTCTCTGAATGCAGGACAGCTGACAGGGATCTGTGGTTATAAGTATTTATTATCAAGTAGGGTTTATGCAGTTGTGTAGGAAAATGGAAGGGCTGGGTAGATATTGCTCCTGCGACTTAAAAATGTTCGGCAAATATTAAAGAGATGGATGGAGCGTATTCGGTGCAGAACCTTGTGCTATTCATACACCTAGGAGAATTCCTATTCCGTTGCTAAAGAGGATCGGAAAGCTCGGGGGTGATCTGGGATGGAAAGCTCGGGGGTGATCACACCAGTGAGAGAGCCTACTGAGTGGTGTGCTGGCATGGTTGTAGTGCCAAAAGCCTGCAGCACACGTCACCATTTTCGTTGCTCGTACAGGCAATTTTCGTGGTCGGCAATTTTTGTGGTGGTTGCCGGTTTACAGCAGACTTCACCACTCAGTGGTCTCGTGTGCTGCTGATGGCCACGCATCACCACAACTCGCAACCACGAGCAATTTTCGTGGTGAGAAATCAAACATGTTTGATTTTCGGCAACTTGTGCCAAAAGGGTGAATGTCGTCCTGGGTACCTGGGTGTCCCTAAATGGCACCCAGGTACGTACTGGGTACCCTTTAGGAACCTAAAGGATACCCAGTTTGAAATTGAAGAATGGTGATTTGGCAATCGGTACGTACCATACTCGACATGGATTCCAGGTATCTCACCAGGCGGGAATTTTAAACTGGGTATCCTTTAGGTTCCTAAAGGGTACCCAGTACATACCTGGGTGCCATTTAGGGACACCCAGGTTGGACCTGGGTACCCTTTAGGGGTACCCAGGACGACATTCACCCTTTTGGCGCAACTTGTGGCAACTCGTGGTCACCACAGAATTTCCGTGGTGAGTGGTCGTTGCCGGCCACAGCACACTTGGCCATTTCCGTGGCGACCACGAAAATTGCCTGTATGAGCAACGAAAGTGGTGACGTGTGCTGCAGGCTAAAGCCGAATAGATCGGTGAGGATTTGTGTAGTTGAATGAAAGTGTCATTAGCGAAAGGTATCAGATGCCTTCTGTTGAGGGCAATTCTCCAGTAGAGAATGGATATTACAAAATCTAATTTTTATTTTCATCTTTGATATTACAACTCGTTCAGATCAGCAAAAAATCTAGGAGATTCAGGCAACACTGCTGAAAATTATAATGTGAAGTGTTTTCAGTTACAAGCCAAGATAAATTTATGAAAATTAAAATTCATGTTTTTTTGCAGAGACTGTCCTGACATGACCTTGTTTTGGTACCCTTCTTTAGCCTGTCATAGGTCAGATTACATCCATGAAAATCATGGTGTTTTGGTTGGTTTCACATCTACAAGGCCTGATTGAGGAACAATAGACAAATACAACACAATACAGTTAGGATGAATATGACTTTGAAGCCTTCTTTTCAGAAGAATTTTTTTGTAATTCCGTTACTGTAATTCCGTTACCACGAACTGTCTTTAGAAATGTTAATTTCTCTCAGAAGTAGAAAGATGTGGTGACGGTTAATATCTGAACTGAGAACTGACAACCTAAGGTGTATTATCATACTGTTTTTGTAATCATACGTTCTGCGGGTATTGTGTAGGAATTTTTTAAATGTTGGTGACTGTTTTTGCACTGTCTCTCTGATTAATTCCGTTACCGACCAAAGTGGGCAACACTGCTCCTTAAGCTTGTAGACTGGGTCTGAACCTGTTAAAAAATATTTTGGCCTGATATGCCCAGGATATGACTGATTTCGTATCCGTCGTATTTGCCAGATAAGGGTGGGAGCAAAAAATATGACTAAATTTTGCTCTGATTTGTAATTCCGTTACCGGAGAATTGCCCTTGAGTATACATTGGCACAACTGGAGGGAGCCATGGTGTTCACTAAGCTTGATGCCAATAGTGGATTCTGGCAAATACCGCTAGACGCAGAATCTTCGCTTTTAACTTGTTTCATGACTCCGTGGGGGCGTTACTGTTTTCACCGATTGCCGTATGGAATTTCGCCTGGGCCGGAGCTATTTCAGAAAAGGATGTAGGAGATTCTCGAAGGATTAGATGGAGTTCTAGCTGAAATTGATGACATCCTTCACAGAAAAAAAAATCGATCTCAGCTCGAGATAAAATGAGTCTCTAGCCTGCTATTTTGTCCCTAAAATGAGTTTCTTTGCTACTCGAACACAGAATGGAGTACCAGTTTTCTAAGGCTTTACCAGTTTTCTTGCATCGACTGGAGATAACTGCAACTGGAGTCTCATTCTGAAGTGGAGACAAGGTCTACTCATTTTGAGTTTTCGCAGTTCTCCATTCGATGGGACAGGGCATCAGCTGGAGAAAATTGGCAACAAACCGAGGGGAACCAAAATCTGCTCATGAGGAGCTCGGTGGTGTGGTGGTTCTGGTGTCCGACTTGCGATCAGAGGGTCCTGGGTTCGAAACCCACTGGGTGTGAAACGTTTTTTTTATATATGGAGACATCACTTGTTTATTTGATTCGAGACAACAGACAATCCGGTGGAGACAGCTAAGAATTATTTTAACCAGTTGGAGACAATACCATCTCAAGTGGAGACCCAGTTATGTTCATTCGAGATGCAAAAGAAACTCATTTTAGGGACAAGAGTTGGAGATTCATTTTATCTCGAGATGAGATCGTTTTTTCTTTCTGTGTTGTGTATGGTTCTGATCAACAGGAACATGACCGTAGAATGCATGCTGTGTTAAGAACATTCATGTCTGCAGGAGTAACTCTGAATAGACCTAAATGTGAAGTTGCTAAGGATAGGCTTCTATATTTAGCACACATCATCTTGGATAGTGAAGGCTTGAGACCTGACCCAAGGAAGGTCAAGGCCGTACAGGAGATGCCTCAGCCTACAAATGTGCCGGAGATGAGACAGTTTCTAGGAATGGTGAATTATTTAGGGAGATTCATTCCGAACTTGGCAGATAAGACTGAACCGTTGCGTAAACTCATGAGTAAGAACAGCAGCTGGGTATGGGATAGTGCCCAGGATCAGGCTTTCAAAAGGTTGAAGGATTTAGTGTAACCACCAAAGTTAGCACATTATGATCCACAAAAGGAAACGATAGTTTCAGCGGATGCTTCTTCTTAAGGACTGGGAGGCGTGTTGTTGCAGCTGCACGAGGGATGTGTAAAAAGACCTGTAGCATACGCGTCAAGGACATTGAATGAGACGGAACAGCGTTATGCGCAAATAGAGAAGGAAGCTTTGGCTGCCACTTGGGCGTGTGAGAGATTTTCGAACTATGTGTTAGGAAAGACATTCATTCTTGAAACAGATCATAAACCGCTAGTACCGTTGCTAGGAGGAGGAAAAAGCTTGGAGATGCTTCCTGCTAGGGGGCAGCGATTCAAAATGAGACTTATGAAGTATTCGTATCGTATTGTTCATGTACAAGGGAAAGAACTTTATGTTGCCGATGCTCTATCAAGGGCAACCCTCACAAATAAGCTGTCTAAGAAAGACATTGAACTAGAGACACACGTCACTGCTTATGTGAATGCAGTAATGCAGGGCTTACCAGCTACCGAAGCACATCTTCAGCAGATCAAGGAGAGACAATCACAGGACGAAGTGTGTATTCAGATTACGAACTACTGTAAAAATGGTTGTAAAAATGGTTGGCCGGATAAGCATTTCACGCGTGGTGCTGTAAAGCCATACAACCAGGTTAGGAATGAGCTTACAGTACAAAACGGACTTCTACTGAGAGGGACTAGAATAGTTATACCGCTGAGCATCTCGATAAAATCCATGAAGGTCACCAGGGTGTAATCGAGTGTAGGGAGCGTGCGAAGCACTCTGTGTGGTGGCCTGGAGTTAGCACACAGCTAGAAAGCGTGTGCAAGGCTGCGCAGTGTGTGCAAAGGTGAGAAGCTATAGACATAAGCCGAACATGGACAGTGAATTTCCCAAGAGGCCATGGCAACTGTTAGGGACAGATCTTGCGGAGCATAAGAAACAGCATTATCTGATAGCAGTGGACTATTATTCTCGATACATTAAGGTGGAGAAACTTCATAGCCTTTCGTCACAGGCGGTGATAGGACATTTGAAAAACATGTTTGCGTGGCATGGAATTCCGGAGAAGTTAAGAAGTGATAATGGGCCACAGTACGATTGTCTTGAATATATACAATTTGCAAACAAGTACGAATTCGAGCATGTCACCAGCAGTCCATTGCATCCGAAAGGGAACGGCGAGGCAGAAAGAGCTGTTCAAACGGTGAAAAATTTGATCAGGAAATCACAGGATTTTGCATTAGGATTACTTGCCTATCGTACCACACCATTGCAAAATGGGTACAGCACTAGTGAGTTGTTAATGGGCAGGAGACTGCGCAATGGGGCACCACAACACCCATCGCAGTTGAATCCAAATTGGAATTATCCGGACTTGAGACAGAATGAGAAGGAATATCGCAGAAAAATGTCTGAGAATGCTGATAACCATCATGGAGCTAGGACGCTACCGCAGTTAAATGCAGGGGACACTGTGTGGATTCCGGACAATGGAGTCAGCAGGACAATTTCGGGAAAAGCAGAGACTCCACGTTCATGTTTGGTGTCTACACTAAGAGGGACATTTAGGCGCAATAGGCGTAGTTTGTGTCAGTTGGCACCAAGCTCTGGTAGTACATTGTGTACATTCCGAGGACAGTGGTCAGGTAGATATTGCTCCTGAGAGCAATACAGATTGTGGTTCTGAATCCGGAAGTGTTGGACAATCTGATGGTATGGGATCATCCACTCCAACTGTTACAACTAGATCTGGCAGGGTGTCCATGCCAGTCAAGAGATTAATTGAGTCTGATTTTTAGATGATAAGAGACACTGGGACTCTTGGAGACATTTGATCTGTGTATAGTGATCAAGGTGATCGAGTTTAGATAATTTTTAGTTCAGGACTTTCAGTGAAGGGGAAAAGGAAATCGTTCAGTTTAGATGGTGCAATTATACAGCTATAGATCAGGATGATTATTATGTGATTCTGTTGACCATATTTTAATAGAAGTGCGCAGGAGTCTAGAAAGTACTTCCAGTACTTTAGTAAAGAAAGGGGGATGTAGTATCAGCCTCATGAGTGTTGAACTGTCGCCATCAGAGACAACTTGGAAGCTAGTTGTACAAGACATTGCCAGAGGGCGCTGTAATTTCGTAGCCAGATAATCATGTTGTGTTGTTTACACGACTCGTTGTTTTCTTCATTTAAACCCATGTAAATCCTCGATAAGAAGATTACCAGCTAAAAGAATTATCTATGAAACGTTTATTTCAGAATGGAGGGATGCATTCCCTCCATTCCGAAATAAATGTCTACCGCTAGGCTACCAACTGTAGCCTAGCGGTAGCCCGCGTACCTATGGCATTATTGGTTAGGGCCGAGGGGTGAATTCCACACCAGCACTGAAATATCGCCAATAAAAATGTATCACTATTTGCCGGCTAATCTAAGTCATTCACAGGCCTAAAAGAGACATACTCGTGGAAATCTATTCACTTTTTCTGGCAATCGGTAGCCTAACACACTTGTCACAAAAGCACACGTGAACGACGTCGTGAACTGGCGGTGGGATAGAGAACTGTGCATGAATTAGGCCAAGCAGACAAAGCGGTTCCGTTTAACTAACCACATTGGGTGACTTCACAATTCCGAGTGTGTTGCATGTTAGGTGTCAGTGTTATGTTAATGTTACAGATCTGTTGAGAAATCTGCTAACCTGGACCCTAAACATGCTGCTCAGATTCAACATGCTGTTAGCACCATCTTGACACGGTGTCGACAGCATGTTAACATGGTGTCATCATCCTGTCATCCACTTGATATTTACTAGTTTAATTCCAGGGGTATTTTGACTGATTTCAAATACATGTATTACACTGTGATCAGAGGAGCCCTAGTGTAGGCCTAAAAACAACATCTGCCGTCTGGTACCTTCCCTACCTTAGTCACCCTCCACTACTCATGCCCGAATTCATCGACCAGACGTTCCAGCTGTGGTTCAGTTGGCCTCATGTGTACCATGTGGTGCCTCAGTAATTCGTGCTGCTAATCTAACGTAATTCTCATCCCGAGCAATTGCTATTGCTTGATGAAATGGCTCAAACATCATTTCGAGTGCCTCTTGTTGACCACAGCTAAATAAAATGGCCGCTAACAGATCTGTCAACACCCAATTCTGAAATCATGACGGTGTTACACCGTCTTAACCTCTAGAGGTTAGTGTTAAGGATTTTTTTAAAATTCTGTATTCATTAAAAGAAACGAAAACTTACAGTTTTTATTTTAACTGGACAATTTTTTAACCTCATTACCATAGACAGCAACAAGATATCTGAAGGAATTACAAAATTAGAGCAAAATTAATCTTAACAGATTCCAGGCTGCTGAAATTGAATCAACACCTCATGTAACAGGACCTGTTAGGTGTTGGTGTTAGTGTAACAAGTGTGTTGAGATTGACTACTTTCAACATATCTGTAACACCTAACACCACTGTAACATCGGTGTCAAAGCGGTGTTTGTATCGATTTCAGAATTAGGTGTTAGTGTAACAGATCCGTTACAGATCTGTTGAAGTAACACCTAACACATAACACACACGGAATTGTGAAGTCACCCATTGTGGCCTCGGGATTGTGGCATAAACAGCAAGATAGTTAAGTTTTGTTTTCTTGTTGGCATTTTTGACAATGGCTGATTGCAACAAGGTGATTGAATGGCCGATTACACGGTTAATTGGCGTGACTTCACACATGTGCACGGGGTGATAGGCAGTGCAGAAGTGAACATTCGACTTCTTGGCTTGGCCTAGAAGCAGAAAGCAGACGACCACTTTAAAATCCCAATTTCCGTGATAATTTCGGCGTCATTGTATCCAATCGTACATGATTACTTACTACGGATGGAGACAAAAGTGCATATTCTTGAAAAATCCGGTCTGAGGCGATTCTACTGACTGGTTCGACAAAGCATTTTGCTGGCTACGCCGTTTTTTCGCCCGGCGGTGAGCCCATGAACCATTGTGTCTAGCCGTGGAGCAATTTGCGGTTTTAATAATCTGCCAAAGCAGTCCGCATGACTGGCGTCAATCGGTGCACACTAACCGTATAACACCTGGAGGCACCCAATGGCGCCTTCAGGTGTTATATGGTTAACCCTACAACAGGTGTTATAGGGTTATACAAGGCTGTTCACTATCTCGCAAGTGAATGGGTGATTAAAACTGTGTGATCAACCGCCGCGTTCAGGTTCATTACTTCCTCCTTCCATTACTCCAGCTGAATCGGTTAATGTCGTCCTGGGTACACCTCATTATTACCCAGGGTAATCCTGGGTAATCCTTTTTGTTACCCAGGATCGTCCTGGGTACAAATAAGGTACCTTAACATTACCCAGTTTGGAATCCGCGCCATTTTCCACCTGCGCCCGATGTGGTGGTACGTGAGTTTTGTTGCCACTTCAGTTTCGCATCAACTTTGACACCTGCGTTCAACTTGTATCTGCCATCATCGACATCCACCAGATTTTTCTTCAGCTCTCTTCCTTTTGAAGTGAACATTCCATCCCTATAGGATGGAATAGATTGCAAATACACCTGTCAATCGCAGTCTTTAACGCAAGCTGCCATTCTGACAGCTGCTGACAATCACCACGTCAAAATGCACGTGTATAAATTCGTGGCGGGCTAGAATAAGATAGTACCGTACTTCGAGCGCAGGCGGAAAATAGCGCGGATTTCAAACTGGGTAATGTTAAGGTACCTTATTGATACCCAGGATCGTCTCCGGTAACAAAAAGGATTACCCAGAATACCCTGGGTAATAATGAGGTGTACCCAGGACGACATTACCCGATTCAGCGTAATTACTCCACGGCTAGATTGGGTTAGACTTTATATTAAAGTTTGAAATTTGTCTTTCGTTTCCACTTCGTAGATACGAAGTAGTCTTTTCTGGAGTAATTACTACAAGAAAGTGCCTGAGGAAGACACCAGTTGGGGTCGAAAATTCGCTGAAATTGTTGGAGGACGACCTCTGTAAATAAGGAGGTTTAGCAAGCTTACGTTTTACATTTACGATTACGATTTAATGACGTCATGACGTCATTACAGAGTGACGTGGCGCCTTGTGACGCGATGGTGCGTCATCTCACGTAAGGCTTTCCGTGTATGGTATTAAAATGTTGTCGATGTATCCCATGTTTGTCCAGTTCTCAAAGACACAAAGGTCCATCATTTTACTTGTAATCTTCACTACACCTTTGACATTTACCCATTATTAGGTGTGTCAAATTGAAGGCGATTTATTTGATTACAAACGTGAAAGATTTGGCGTTGATTAAATCGTAAGTTTCTTACGTACAGCAAGCGATTTGCGCGTAAAAAACGTTTTCAAATTGTGATCGTAAATGTAAAACGTAAGCTTGCTAAAACTACCTAAATACGAATTGGAAATTTAAAAATTCAAGATGCACCATAACTCTTTCGGTCTTACACGATATGCTAAAAGACACACTGACAGCAGGGACATCGGTGGAGCAACCATCTCCAGAGGTCCTAGAAATTTAGTTGAATTTCGTATTTCATACTACGCATTTAATCAGATTTGCGAAACCTCACTAATATGTGTCATTACACACACGACAATTCTTATTTCATTTCTGCGGGTGTAATAATTGTAATCATTTATGCCAATACACGGCTGCTGAAGCCTGGGGGAACGAGGCCGAGTGCCGACCCTAAAGTTACCTTGTGAACCCTTATGGCCGTCAGGTCCGTTTATTCTCTTCTTGCGCAACAGCCAGGGCTTGGGCGGGTAGTGGCTAGTTCTTCCAAACAGATACGTAGAATGCACGACGAGAGGGCCTGCTTTTCTCTGCTGTTCGATTCCGCGGATCATGCAGGAAATGCATTTTGTTCGGCAAGTTGTAGTGGTAAGATTGTGGAGTTGATGAGAATATCGGATGGACAACTGAGCTTTATGCAAGGAACGATTCAAGAACTGAAATATCCCGACAACATCTCATGCATAGCCTAAATTGGAAAACTCTCTTGTAGGTTTGGTTTATGTACTTTTGAGGATGAGTTTATTCATATTTGTAACAGGATAATTCGGCATTAGGAAAGGAGTAGGGGAGAATTATATCCCATCTCAGTCTGAATTCTCCAACACGACATGCACTTGATGGCGCTTCACCTAGGGAAATTTATATTTCTTAAGTTGAGCGACGTCGTGGCCATGTGATGTTCAGAGTATGACCAATTGGTTTTGAAACACTTGACGAATAGTTTGCTGAGCAAGAGGGCGTCAAATTTGCTCTGACCGGAGTTACAATTATATGATTTATAGACGGACGACCCTGACCAGTACTACGTTTTCTCATTCAATCCGCCCGGTCGCTTCGAAGGCGACGATACGTCCATTATGAGTGAATGTCGGTATTTGGAGAAGTGTATCGCATCCTAATCTGAGTTCAGCAACAAAACATGTGCTTAATGGCGCTAGTACCACGTTAGGAAAATTTAC
>NMRB01000288.1:423504-439395 GCA_002633025.1 Notospermus geniculatus
ATATATAAGATTGTCCACATATATAAAATGCTAAATTTGTAAATTGAACCTTTATGGTTGATTCCTTAAGGCTTCCTTTACATTGAAGTATACGGTATACGAAAACGCCGTCTAACAAAGTCTTCACATGGATTCACGACCGTGAAGCCATTGTTCACCGGCGTTTTCGTATACCGTATACTTCTATGTAAGGGAAGCCTTATGGTCCTATTCATGTTTTTTAAAATGCAAGCTGGCCAAATTTTGTCGAAATTCTTCCAATATAGTTTCTGCTCCAGGGTCCAGGCTGTGGTCAAGCGTAATGCTAAATCTACGTGTTTTACGTAGTTGTCTTTAAATATATAATTTATTCATTAATGATTTCGCGGCATCATAGAAAGGTAACTATAAATTGCCTCTAAAATGTCTACCAACCTACTTGTTGAGCGTGTTCGGTTCCTTGCACCGGCCAGGTACTAGCGCTTTCTCATACATGCGCATTGGAGGCCAATAAAACAACCCTGCTGTGTTGTTGTGTTAGACACGAGTAAAGTGTCATGGAGTCGATGAAGAGCCAAGTAAACGAACGGTCTCGCGCCTGGCTCCAGTAAAGTGTCATTGCGCACAAAGCATTTCCTCTTTCACCAGTGGCTGAATCAGCTTCGCTGCCATCTTTCCCGAAGTAATCTGGGGGAGGGTTAGTAGCCCCTGGCGCGACAGGCCTGACTTGGAGAACTTCCGGTTAATAAAATGTTGTCGTGCCAGGCCGGTGTTGGCGCGAGTAAGAAATCCAGCACGCTTCTTGAAAAAGAGCTCCCTCCATAATTATACTCATAAAACGCCAACGGATCGATTCGTTTTCAAGAACACGTGAGATAGTTTCTTCATGTGGAATCACCTAATAGGGCCCGTTTATTCCGCATAAAACGTACAAAAGTCCAGACAACAGGAGGCGGCGATCTCACTCTCATGATGTCTACTGCACGTAGGCCTATATCTAACTATAGTAACCATGGTAACGCGGAAACTGGTCCTATCAACCAAGCAACCTGATTGGATCAGCTCGCTTGCGAAAATCCCCAACACTGTCACATGATTTTGCGAAAATATTTCTGCAAAATGTGAATTATGGAAAGAGCGGAGTCGAGATTGGCAGCCGATCTAGCAACCCTGTGATCAGTAGGCAAGCACTCTACCACCTGAGCTAACCAGCCATCGCTGCCAACCACCGAAAACTTCTTGACGTCTTTCCGCAAAATAATAGGTATGTGTATGAATTTTGTGGCTGAGGACCCGAACTAAAACCTTTCTAGGCCTGAGCCAACCCCCGCCCTAGCCCTAAAATCCAGTCTCTATCCGGCCCGAAACCCCAAACTAGCCCAACACGCAGGGAAATTGTGGTTTGAAGGAGAATACTGCTACCGGTACTGAACTGAGCTTCAAGTTTTCAGCTCAGCAGAGTACAGGGGAAGGGCATAATGATAACGACGACCCGGAGGCCGCGGGGCTAGATCGTAGCCTGCTTGTCAGGGTAAGAACTCATAACCAGACAGGAGTCAATATGAAACATTTATTAAATGTACTCACTTAGTTGTAGTTGCTATTCCACGGACCAATTACTCAATCTTCTGCCGGAACTGGCTCTGCCTCGAGAACGTTCCTCCAACTGTAACTCGAATCTAACTCCGCTCACTTAACCGAAAGGGCGGCTTTAAATGGTAGCCGAAACAGCGTCACGTTCACAATCAATGTGACAAGTCACGTGGTGAGTCACCACGTGACTTGTCAGATTGATTGTGAATAATTTAGTCCGCATAGATTAGCTACTGAGTCTTTTAGAATCAGTATACTACATAAAGTGTTAGCAGACTGGGCCGTCACGCGGTACCGTGATGGAAACGTGCACGTGACTTTGTCGCGCCCAACCGCGCAGTGACTGTACAAAATACAATATTTGTTTCGGCAGAAAACACCTACAATCCTGCGTGGAGGGGACGGAAACTTCTCACCGTAAATTTATACAATTTTTGTCAATAAACAAGCAAGAATTCACTGTGTCATACTCACGTTTAAAGATTTTACAGGCAATTTTCGACCGAAATTTACCTTGACAGCCGTAATGGCAGGCCTGTCGTGCCTACCTGCATTATATGCCATTTTCGGCGCCATAAACGCCTGCAAAGCCTGAAATTCAGTTCAGGTATCATGTAGATAAGATGATAGAGATTGCATTTGGACAGGTCATTTCAAAATGACGCTTTTTTTAAACGATTGACGCTTTTTTGAAATTAGACGTGCTAAAGTCTCTTATCTTCGGGTGGCCTCGGTTAGCCGCGATTGTTGTTGTAATCTTCACAAGTAAACCATTGTAAAACGTTGACTTCGACTGCCCCGTGATATCACGCTGCAGCGCGACCACCATTCCCACCATGCTCGGCGAGCAGTTGTGCGGTTGCGCCACATGCGATCCACTTCCTCTTTTCACCACGGAATCACGGTAAAGCGCGAATCACGGTACCGCGTGACGGCCCAGTCTGGTTAGTAGTTTCTGTATCAGCCGCTTGATGGTTCTGAAAAATGCGGTTGAAATAAAATGGCGTGTCTCAACTCTGACCAAAATGGAGACAAATATCTGACCAACAATAGGTATCCGCCTCGGATTTCTGACGACTACGTACGAGAACGATAAGATAAATGGGGGTCATCCCTATGTGTCCCGGGTTCTATGCGTCCGGGGTTCTACATGTATGTGTCCCGGGTTCCATGTGTCCCCAGTTCCATGTATCTGTCTCAGTTATGATTGGCCTTGTCCACATTTTGTTCTCAAGTGGAGTCGACGAACTCATATCTTAATAATCATGGATAATGTGGAAACTAAACTAAATCAGCGTTAGCATTCATTATGAATTCTGATACATGTTATAACTGTTGGAAACACCACTAAAAATGTAGATTAAGAATTTGAAAGCCATCTGGTGGAGTGTGAAGCTACCAAGGGAATTCTTAATCCACATTTCTATGGTTTCCGATTTCAAGATGATATTGGGCCATATGAATACTAGAGGCCTGGCGGCCTGGGAGCTTCGCTGGGGGCAGGGGCTGAGTGAATTACCCGTATGGGCTGAGTAGTTGGCACAAACAATATTGCAGGTTGTAGTATGGTAGGTTTTCTACTACTAGGCCTACTATGTAGTCCAGGGCCCATATTCATAAAACTGCTTGCTAGGCTTAGATGCCGGCTAAAGTGCTTAGTTTGTACAGGCCAATGTACACAACTAGCAGCCAACTAAGCTAGCAAGGTTTTATGATGGGCCCAGACCTGTTCCACAACTGTCCTCGGCAGTCGAACATTCTCTTCGTTGAGGATGGCTAAGACAGGCCTGAGTGGAATTGGTCTCGATCATTGTTAGCATGAAACTAAAAAAAAAAAATCCGACGGCTTCTCAAGGCAGGTGAACTAACTTCATTTCACTTCGGAATTTTGTTGTAATTCTCAATTACCAGCACAAAAGAACTATTTTAATCCTATCTAAAGCTTTGTTTTTGTTTTGTTGACATTATCACCCTATCTTGGGCGTCCCACAAATTCTGGACAGGGTTATCCGCCGTGCCGAACGTGTAGGCCCCAAGCCAAAGGTTGAAAAGCCTCTGCTGCTGTCAGACAGTATGCGATTCCTCCGCCACAGACATCGAAGCAGCAGCAGCCGTCCGGAAATTTTACAAGCAAACATTTGACCATCACTGCACAGTGCTGTAACTATTGACTGTCAATAACAAAGACACGGCGGAACATGAAATTTATTCACGTTTACCTGTGTAGATCACTGAAAACTATATAATGGCGCCGCAAGAATACCTATCACATAGTGTGCATTTCGGTCGTCCTCTCTACATCCGGGTACTGCCATCAAAATTCTAATAGAAATGGCATATTAGGCAGATTCCAGCTCAGAGTGCCTGAGAAGTAGTCCGGCAAAATACACAGGAAATCTACAGCAGGATAGGAGATGGCTCGCACCATAGCATAAGCTTCGCTGGCGAATACTCGCCCAGCGAAGCTAAAAAACTAGCATTTGCTTTAACTACCGATATTCAAGCATTTACTTGCACCCGTATGAATAAAACTGTAGGAAATACTAGGAAATTTAGGTTTTCCTTCAAATAAAGCAAATGCTTTTTAGCATCTTGTGTTTGCTTCGAAATTAAAGTGGTCCTAAACCGCCAAGCAAAAGTTGGCACCCGATCATTTTCACCGCCCACGAAAATGGAACTTCCGATTTCCGCTCCTGGCTGCTGAGCATGCGCAGTACGCTACCTTCACTGAGTTTGTCAATCGTGCAAACCGCACAGCAGACAGCCCAGCTAGCAAAATGACGTCTGAAAGACGTTGAAAACTGGTCACTCGTCACTCGTCAGCAAAACTGGTGGAAAAGATGTTACAACGTCTTTTTCATGATTACTCCTTTGTGTTTTTGTGTCTTTTATCTATTCATTATTACACTAAAGATACTATCAAAAGTTAAAGGAGTTAGACGCCGAAGTGGTAAACAAGCTGGTTGTTTACAAATATGGTCGGCAAACTAGTTTTATTCCTTCGTGCAGGTGGCAGCACCCGTGATCGTTAGACTGGTTCCCGGTCCGATGCAACTCACTTCACGATATTCACGTCAGTACATATCAGCGACAATAGGTGGCAGCACCGCAGGCGTCCGTGGATAGAGAACCGGTGAGTGAGTGTTTACAACTTCGGCGTCTAACTCCTTTAAGATTGTAGAAAGGTTGATAATTAATTAATCCAGCTGCTGACACGTCAGTGGTCAGTTCATGTAGTTCAACCGTCAAAATGCACGTGTTCCAGGCTATATTTAGAACATTTCCACTCTCCACGCAAAAAAATCGTCTCCACGCATAAGAACCTGCGCAGAAAGCTGCGCAGATGTGGAAAAACGAATTAGGCGGAATTCCGACTAATTGAACAAAAGATGGTGGTCCGTGCTTGTCGTTATAGTGCAGTAGAGCGTAGCGCCACGTAGCGGAATGACAAGGAACTAGTCTAGTAAATCCTTGTATCCGTATGAATAAAGTACAGCATATGCTTTTTACTAGGCAGGAAAACCTTCGAATTTTCAAGGTTGCCCCAGACGTGGATTGGAAATTTAAAGTAATTGGCCAGAGGCGTATTTTCTCTGATTTATCTTACGTATTTATCAGTAAATGTGACATATTAGACCAAAAAAGTCCTGAACACCGACAAATTTCGAAAATGAAGCGTTTTTAAAAAGACCGCCTCAAAAAAAACTTCCCATTTGCGCGAGTCCCCGAGAACGTCGATGACGTCACACGAGAGCGACGTCATCGTCATTGACCCTCGACCACCGTCACGTGCTTTACATCATCACGGCTGGCAATAATTTCGCGCCACATTTGGAAGCAGAAATATCATCTGATCCATCTGCCTTCCAACCCTTTATCATCGACTGAAGATCTCATTGACATACCGGTACATGAGTTTGAAGAATCTGGAGGCACGAATTTCGTTTTCAGCCAAACCAATTTGAGCCTGAATAGGCCTACGGCTCTGGTGACCCCGAGCCCGAG
This sequence comes from Notospermus geniculatus, assembly GCA_002633025.1. Lineage (NCBI taxonomy): Eukaryota > Metazoa > Nemertea > Pilidiophora > Heteronemertea > Lineidae > Notospermus > Notospermus geniculatus. Next base: position 429,082 of record NMRB01000288.1, read on the forward strand.
GGCGAAATGCACTTCGACGTGGTGGACTTTGAACGGCGGCTTCATGATGAATATTTGTGTGTTACGTTTTTAGTTGACAGTCCCCCGTCGTGCCAATGCCAAAATTAACAGATGGACCGACTCGGACCACATCGGGCGTTCGCCTGTAACTGATGACAATTAGGCCTAGGAGGGTCTACGTAAACTTTCTAAAAGACGGATCGTGACAGGGTGCAGAGCCAAACACGCAATGTGCAAATGAAATGTATTGTATCGCCTATACGACGTCAGTCAAGTGCCCTGTGAATTTCATGATTTTGCACACCAGGTTTTAACTTGAAGAAAGTTGAGAGAAATTGCCCAGAGAAACTAATGCTTGGAAGTTGTTCTCTATGGCCCACTAGTATCAACCATGAAAACCGTTTAAAAATTCCAAAGCAAATTTTTGAAAAAAATCAACATTTTGTTCAATTTCGCAAATTGACATCTTTAGATAAAAAAAACAATGCTATATTTCATGATACTGATGTGACATTTCATGACCATCTGGATGAAATCTTTTATAGAGATCATTTCCCACTTGTCTTTGACTTGTCGAGAAAAAAAAATTCAAAAAATCTGCTTTTTGTGAAAATTAAAGTTTTTTAGAGACCGTCCTTTTTTAAGAAAAAAAATTGTCAAGTTAAATGTGGTTAGTCCAAGACTAGTAGGAAAGGATCACCAATTAGAATTGCACCTGGAACTTTTTAAGCATGATTAGCTGCATTAAACTCTCTAATTGCCTGTTTCAATCTTTGTCCATAGTATGGATGTTTGCTGTCTTTGACGAGATGGCATTTCCAGTAAGTCGCCAATGAGGCAGGAACCGCCTCGAATGCATGCTGAGTATCTCGCCGTAGGCCACCGTTGTGTTAAAGGCAAAATGATGCAAGATGGTGAATGACCAAGTGTACTTTTGTAGTTGTTGAACATCCTGTTTTGTACTAGGCATCCTCGAACAAACCTATCTTCGGCCAATTTTCTCCCAAACGCTTCCCAAAGCATGCAGTAACAACATCGTTAGATGCAAAGAGCTTCTGCAAATGGTTTAGCTGGATGTCCCGCAGTCTCAGTTTGCCTCATCATTGCAAAGATTGCTTTGTTCGAGGATGCCTACTACAAAACAGGATGCTCAGCATCTACAAAGTACACTTGGTCATTCACCATTTTGCATCATATTAACTTAGAGGAGCATATTTCCTCCAAGATTTTAACTTGAACAAAATTGTGGGCTAGGGCGCATACTGAGCAAGCATTCGAGGCGGTTCCTGCCTCATTGGCGACTTACTGGAAATGCCATCTCGTCAAAGACAGCAAACATCCAGACTGTGGACAAAGATTGAAACAGGCAATTAGAGAGTTTAATGCAGCTAATCATGCTTAAAAAGTTTCAGGCGCAATTCTAATTGGTGATCCTTTCCTACTAATCTTGGACTAACCACATTTAACTTGACGATTTTTTTTTCTTAAAAAAGAACGGCCTCTAAAAAACGTTAATTTTCAAAAAAGCAGATTTTTTGATTTTTTTTTCTCGACAAGTCAAAGACAAGTGGGAAATGATCTCTATAAAAGATTTCATCGAGATGGTCATGAAATGTCCCATCAGTATCATGAAATAGCATTGTTGTTTTAAATCTAAAGATGCCAATTTGCGAAATTGAACAAAATGTTGACTTTTTCAAAAATTTGCTTTGGAATTTTTAAACGGTTTTCATGGTTGATACCAGTGGGCCATAGAGAACAACTTCCAAGCATTAGTTTCTCTGGTCAATTTCTCTCAACTTTCTTCAAGTTAAAACCTGGTGTGTTTGTAATTTCATTTGGTCCACCCGGACCCGCAGCATGTTGGGCATTCACAATTAATTAGGGCCTACTTGACCAGTCAGCAATGGTCCGTCGAACAAACCGCTTCTAGGCATATTAATCGCGAAATCTTTGGGAAATTCATGCAGAGTTCTTACACCAAACCCCGACCGTTTAAAAAACCCCGTAGACAACGCAGAACTGCGTTGTCTACGGACAACGTTTCTGGACCGTCGCCTGCGGCGTGATGACGTCACACGAGGGCGAGGGAGGTTGACGTTGCGGTGGTGTACGTCAGCAGTCGTATGATAAGACAGACGTAGCGACCATCACTTGTCACTGTAATCAGTTGTTTCTCCGATAAATATGGTTTATAACTTTATAAACCATATTTATCGGAGAAACAACTGATTACAGTGACAAGTGATGATCGCTACGTCTGTCTTATCATACGACTGCTGACGTACACCACCGTGACGTCAACCTCCCTCGCCCTCGTGTGACGTCATCACGCCGCTGGCGACGGTCCAGAAACGTTGTCCGTTTTTCTGCCGGCGCACGAATTTACACATTTTTAAAAGTGGATTCGTTGAAAGCGGCTGATTTATTTCGTGATTGAATAGGGGTATATTGGAAAGTTCATCACTTACAACACTTACATAAGTGTAATTACTGAAAAGTATTCCCCTCTGGCCAATTACTTTAAGTAAATGGTCTTCAACAACAACAACAGCATCCGCTCCCACTTCTTCCAATCAATTGGTCAATTTCCGGTTCTTAGCACATCTGCCTTACCCTTTACCTTATTTTTGCGAGGAAAAATCTAACTTCACGAAAAAACTTTAATTCCCCGCCCGGAAGTTCCGGGGAAATAACTTTATGTCGGAGAAAAAGTGATTCAGCAGAAAAAACTATTTAAGCATTCCGCAAAAAAACTTTATTTCCACGGACATCTTTCAGCCAGCAGTCGACCGAAAAGTGAGAATCCCAGTTCACGCAGTAAGTGACTTGAAACTGGATCGCAACATCATAGCTCATCCAAGGATGTTATTGCAACTGAAATTTTCAATTTACTCCTGCTGGATCGCATGATATTTGCTGATATCAAGGCGAGATTTAAAGGATCACGGTATTGCCACTTTTTCTCGACAGCCGGCGCCACTGTGCCACTCTCCAACCCAGGGACCGACGACGTATTGGCGATTTGACCCGATTTCCTCCGTACATTTTGTAATGCATTTTTGTAGTACGTATTACTACCGCTAGGTGGCTCCCTCTACGTCGGCAGTCAAGTAACGCATTAGAGATACAATACCGTGCTCCTTTAATATGCGAATTTGATAACATGAGATAGGTCAGAACCTGGTGATGGGAGAAGCCTAAAACCTTCACCTTTACCTAGGTTATCAAGGATGACCTTTCAGATGACGCAATGACCTTGAAGGTCAGAGATCACGGTCAGCGTTCTAAAATGCAAATCTGCCCAAAATTTCAGGAGAAAACTAATTAGAAGCCTGTATTAACCATCTCCTATGGTTTAATCAAGGATGCCTGTTCCATTTACGCAATACTTCTCAAGGTCAGATGTCAAGGTCACAGTCAACGCTCTCTGAGAACATGAGATAAGTCAGAACCTGCTGATGGTGAAAGCCTAAAACCTTCACCTACACCTAGGTTATCAAATATGACCTTTCACATTACGCAATGACCTTAAAGGTCAGAGGTTAAGGTCAAACAGTTTTAAAATACAAATCTGTTCAGAATTTCAGGAGAAAATTAATCAGAAGCCCGTATTAACCATCTCCTATAGGTTTAATTAAGGATGTCTGTTCCAGTTACGTAATACTTCTCAAGGTCAGAGGTCAAGGTCACACTCAACCAGCTCTAGAGTAGTAAACGTGTCATACCTTCACCTGGAAGTTGGCTGGTGGCATATTGGCCACTGTCTTCAGGATCGGAAACCATTGACATATCTCTGATGTCCTGTTATTGTTTTTTAAGCAACTGTCCTGTAATGTAAAATGTCTTAGAAACTCCGGAGGGTGCATTTTCGGTTTCAGCCTCAAGGCATACACTGTTCATTTCAAACTTCCAACAACAGTGACAACACGCCCGTTTTCTAAAACACATTTCAGATTCCCATTAGGCTATCTGGAGAAATATGTTGGGCAGAACAGTGCCATTGCCAACCTGACCCCATTTAGCCATTCGTAGAGACTCAGCTGGGACTTCGGAACTGGTAATTGTACCGCGAATGCTCGTTCTCTAAGCGACGGAGAATTTACTGTCCATTGTCCACTGTCAACTGTCCAGCTTTTTCGAATACGCCAACGACAGGTATTCGCAAAAATGAGAAAGCAATCTTGATTATTAGTTCACAGATATGACCTGCACAGATATTCTTACAGAGAGCTGATGATAAAGTATATAAAGTCAATTTCCAGAATATTTAGCAAATTTTCGACCCCAAGCGGGGTCTTCTTCAGGCTGGAACTTTAGGCCTACAATCTGAAACTCTAGAAAAGACTGAGCTGAAACCCAAATGTAGATCTGAAGTCTCCAACCCGAACAGGATGGGTCAGCAATTAAGGAATGAAAAGAGTCCAAGCCCACAGAGCTCCGTGCTATTCAGAGGAATGACAACAGCTCCTCCCCGACTCGTCATTGGAGCTTTGACGTCACACACGTACGCACGCACTCACCTACACGCACACAGACACGCACGCACGCACACACGCACGCGCACACACACGCACACACACACACAGACAGACACCATGACCAAAGACAATATGGTTCCCGATCTTGATGATCGGGAACCACAATAAGGGAAAACATGTACATTTGACATGACACATACATGTACATAGTGTTACGTTGCGTTGCTATATTTCACCGCTGCGTTTCCCAGGACCGAAAGTCTCGGAACTTTCTGCCCGGTGAAATGCAGCCGTGCCGCAGGTGATTTCCATTATTTTCCATTTTTCTGACGTCATTGTGGGGAAGCCTATTGCTTGCACTGAAGTCCAATTTCGGATTTCGTGTTTCGTCAGATTCGCGAAACCTCACTAGCTAATAGGCTACCAACGTTCGATCACAACAGAAAACATTGACACTGTCAGAATCTTGTTCAACGGTAATCGAAATCATTAGCAAGATGATAGGTGAACAGTGTGGTCATTTGGCTGTAGATCACACGTATGAGAGTCCAATGCATTCTGGGATACCCCGACATGATTTTGCAGCCTGTTTGTCAAGGCCAAACCAGGTAGGTAGATTATGATTGCTTGCTTGACCTTATTAGCTGACCTTATTTACATGAATGACAGGGAGCGTGGTGGTTAGAACGCTGGATCGGAAGGTTGCGGGGTCAATCCCTGGCTGTATACTCTAAACTGGCCTGAAATGTCCATGTGTGCCCTGAATTGTAGCTGCCCTTGACGCAAGGGCCCAACGCGCCGCGTAGCGGTCAACAGCGAAGCTAGCCAAAGACTTGTCACGGGTCAGTCAATAGAATTGGACTCATAGGAAATATGCACCTAATGTTCAGATGGAATATACCGGACGGTTGGTTCACGTTTTTGAGTGGCTGTGAACGTAGATGGATACATTATGAAGCGATATACTGACAGATTTGCTGGGGACTTGCTCTGTGGTTGTTGTGAAATGCGATTTTTGTAAGATTATTCTGATTTGCGACGTCATTTTCTATCATCATAAAAATATGTTGAGTAGCTTGGATATATTTATAAACATTTATTCAGCAGCCACTATCATGACGTGGCCGGCTGGCGCATAGGTAGAGCGTCCGGCTATGAATCTGGGGCGCCGGGTTCGAGCCTTGCGATAGGCGATTTTTTCGCGTGTATTTTTTTGCTGAACACTTTTAGTCGTAGGACGAATATCTCTCCAGCCCTTCCCTTTCCCTACATATCTGCATTTGCTAATAAATACTTATAACCACAGATCCCTGTCAGCTGTCCTGCATTCAGAGAGACTTTTCACTAAAGTCTCTCTGAATGCAGGGGCAGCTGACGACCATCGACATTCCCCTCCCAGTCACCAAAAACATCAACACCCCAACTAACGTTCCAAAGAGATGAAAAGCACAAAAATTGACACACAATATATGATAAATAAAAAGGCAATTTCCAGAGTGTTTGCGAATTTTCGACCCCAACCGGGGTCGAACTCCACCATAACCTCCACCATGTCCACCCTGCTTGACCGGCAAGTTACTTACTAACATTTTGCGAAATCCCCCACTTCACCCAACCGTATTTCCCAAGTGGAGAGACCGCTTGTGTTGGAGGTGTGCAATGTGCCTTGACCGGAATGCGAAAGTGTACTAAAGTGCAATTTAGGAAAATGCAATCGAATTGAATATTCGCGGTAAGTACTTCTGTGCCTGCCCCACGTAAAAACATTGGAAATGATATTTTCTTAAAGTTAACGTTCCAACTAACGTTCAAGACTACTGGGTTTCCACAGAAGGGTTCCTGGATTAGGCTGGATAATAATGTGAAATGCCTTGACAGTTAAATATAAAGGCACCATAAGCCCACACATTATTATTAACAAAATTATTATGACCACACCACCACTCAGTGGTGTGGTCAGTATTGTTTTCGCAGGAGCTGGAATTTTTCTCTACCACTTTTTCTTTCCTCAACGTTTTCTGTCAAACTAGGGCATCCATATCAAATCTGACTTGCTCAGTCTGAAGGGCCAATTGTCCTCTCGCGATGAAAAGGTTCCTGTGCACTTTCATTCAATCTTGACTGAGATAATGAACTTTTTCAGCGAAATGAATCGGGATCGCCGTGATCTATAAATAGAATCGGAATCTATAAATAGAACCGTGCGTGGAAACATGGCACAACGTCACGTCTGTACATGTTGTGCACAACGTCATGATGGCGTGTAGGGGCATAAGACCTGCATCCTGATCGATCGTTCGCTAGTTCGTCTTCACAGATGCAGCATTCGAAAACCGCCATCTTACGTTAACATAACAAACCAGCATCTGGCAAAAACATTGTAGTGTGGTCATGAATTCGCTTTCAGTGATTTCTCAGTTCTAGTTAACAAAATGAACTCGCTCGGCCAATGTCCGACTATTACGTTGCGTTACGTGACTCGCATGGAGAAAACAAAATATTTTTTAAAAAAACGTAGGCCTACCTATTACTGGTCAAGTAGTTGCAGAGAACTGAACTCTCACTTTTGCATAATGTTTCAATCTTTACTTGCTAATTCATCTCGGAAAAAGAATTCTGAGGTCTTTTCTGAATTTCGAACAACTCGACACATATAAAAAGAAATTAATTGAATAGTTAGACAAAAATATTTGAAGTCCAATTTCATAAGATAAATCACTCAGACCATGAATGGGTTTGAGATGATCCAGACAACATTGCCACACTATGAAGTCTACTGTATAGGGTGTCATTAGGACCACAAGTGCTGTCGCAACAACTATTAACATGATCGTCATCGATTGTTCGGCTTTTTGGCGCTTTTTGCAACTGGTATTGATGCTCCCTCTGATATCAGAACGTTGTTTATTCAGATAAAGTATTGTAGCTGTATTTAGGAGAATTATCATCCCAAGGGGCAGAAAAACATCGATTGACGAGTTTATAATTCCGCTTGCTAGGTCATACCAGACAAGATATTCTGGAGGAAGACAATCCGAGTGGAGACTGTCTTGGTTCGGAAAATAGAAGATATCCGGAAAGTAGACTACGAAATGGAACAGGAAGTTTATAGCTGAAAGTATCTTACCTATTTTCTTAGTGCACCAGACACGAGCTTTCAGAGGGAACGAGACAACAATACACCGGTCGATGGCAATTATTACAATTTGCCAAATGGAAAAATTGCCGAAACAATCCGCTACGAAGTAAAAGGTTAGACAATAAAATTCACCAAAATGTTGCAGATGCATGAGATCTGGCCATATGTTTTTAACATTATACGGTGTAAGCGATATCAGTGTAAGGGTGTCTGCTACTGCTAAAGTCTTCAGGTAGAATGACATTACATTTGACTTATTGGATGGGAGGCTCATAACCATAAAAGTCAAAGTGTTGCCAACAATCGCCAAAGCGGTAATTATTGGAAAGACAGTATACGAAATTATTCTCGTATAGTAATTGAAATCGTAGGACTCGCCTACCCTTTCCGTCGTTGCTACCATCTGTGTTTTTTAATTATGCATTTGAACCATGACAGAGAGAAAGCCATGTTCGTTCCGCCACCAAGCACGTAGTATACATGTAGGGCCTACATGTCTGTTAGAGGTCATCATAAGTGCATTACAGTAGAATGCAAGGCGTATAAAAATGATCTTGCCATGTGTGCTGTGCCATTTCTGTAAGATATGGATAAAACTCGGTTTTGTCACGAAAATAGGTATTCACTAGTGGGTATTTGTGTCACATCAGATCGGAGACGATCAAAGACGACTACGAAAGCCGGTGAAAGAAAATAAAAAGAATAATTGTGCTTTTAAATTAACACAAATAAAACCACATGGGAAATTGGTAATTGCATTTGATCAGAAATAGTCGCCTTAGATATAGCGTGTTCGGAAAGCTTCCTCTCGGGGAATGTGAGCATGCCAGGTGAAGGTGAATTTCCGAACGATATTTGCGCTTCTTCGGGGAAAGGTACTTGTAGCGGCCCACCCATGCCGCAATTATGGGGTTGGTTCTAAACCTGGCACTGGCAGGCTGGCACTGGCACTGGCACTGGCATCATATTATGGCCAGAAATCATGAAAAATGGTATATTTACCTTACAATTATTATTTTGGAAGATAATAAGACAATAGGGCCAACAAGTTTAAGATGGATCAATTATGTTGAAAAATCTAAAAAAACTAGAAATTTTTTTTAAATTTTTTTTCAACAAAATTGATCCATGTTAAACTGGTTGGCCCTATTATCTTCCAAAATAATAACTGTTACGTATATACATGTATACATTTTTTCATGATTTCTGGCCATAATATGATACCAGTGCCAGTGCCAGTGCCAGTGCCAGGTTTAGAACCAACCCGCAATTATGATCTGGTGTTTTTCTCTTTCCCGCCGTTTCGGTTGCCTTGGGGGCGCCACTGTATTTCCGCCCAATACTTGACATTTTTACACGCGGTTGCTCCTCGTGGCATCCCGGCTTTTATCCGTTCATAATTTTGCTCTTGACTTTCCCCGACAACGGGATAGAGGTAAATATGATGTATAGTGTTTTAGAACAACTAGAACTGTGCTGAAATAAAGCACAGATAAAAGATGCACTGTAAAATGAGGTTTTTGTAAGGCGAATTTCTACGAAGCCATTTCGATGTTGGTGTTCGTGTAATGCACCAGGTGGCAGCAGCGTGCAGTGAGTGCCATGATGCATCTTGCTTGATGTACGTTGATGTAGGCCTACTGCTTGTTATTGATGTGCTAAAGGCATGAAGATGCTATTTAGCTCAGCTGACCAAAGGTCAGCAGAGCTAGTCATATGTATACTGAGTGGCGTCCGGATGTGTGTGTGTCTGTCTGTCTGTCTGTGTAGCGTCCGTTAAACTGGCACGTTTTGCAACCGCAAGGCCCAGGGTCATGAAAGTTGGTGGAGAGGTAGGCCCTAGGAAAGACTCGAAACAGGACCAAAAATTTTTGCGATCTGATCTACATTCTGCCCTCCAGGGGGCATTTTCCGTAAAATGGAAAACCCCAATAACTCAGCCCAGGAGCAATATATCGAATAGAAATTGATAGGGTAAGGAGCTTGATTTTTGATACACCAAATGCGATGGTAATTAATTCGAAATTTGTTCTCCAGGGGGGCGCTAGCTGGCAAAATAGAAAACAGCACTATTTAAATTTCCCGCGCCAGTTACTTTGACGGATGTTGGATGCTCTTTTGTTCACGGAATGAGGAATCATGGGAAAGATGCTTAGGCCTATGCTTGCAGAAAGTGAATCGAGATGAAAAATATACCTATTATAATCGCATAAAATCCCTATGATCATACACAATCGCCTTATGAAATCATACATGAGTGGTATTTTAAAGCATTATCAATCAATAGCTGAAAGTATTTAGCACCAAAACTACAGGAGTGGGTTCAAAATATGACGATATATATTAGAAAAAATTCATAATAATCGAACCGAGCAGACAATCTCGGCTTCATGCACGTCATTCCAAGTCTTCGACTCAGGCTGCTTTCATAGCGCGTTGTCTGAAAAATTGCTAACATTTCACATATTTTGATTATTTAAAACGTACTTAGTCTGATTGAGACCATTAACGATGAACTGATAGGAAAATTTTAGTGGAATCCGCCGATATCGATGGTACCTCGCTTTTCACGGCTAGAATAGATCTCTTATCGGCTTCATTCGTCATTTCGAGTCTCTGACTCTGGCTGTTTTTGTAGCGCATGACAATAAAAATTCCTTATATTTCACATATTTAGAGAGCTCGATATGTCTT
>NMRB01000289.1:6479-32088 GCA_002633025.1 Notospermus geniculatus
TCAACGAATTTATCCTCCAGTGTCAGCATCATAATGATATTGATATATCAAATTTGATATTTTGACATATCGGGAGATCTGCCACAGTAAGCGACTTGAAACTGGTATCACAACATCATAGCTCATCCACAGATGTTATTGCAATTGAAATTTTCAGTTTGCACCTGCTCGGTCGCATGATATTCGCTGATATCATGGTGAGATTTGATATTCAAATTTGATAATATGACATAAGTCAGAATCTGGTGATGGTAGAAGCTTAAAACCTTCAGCTACACCTAGGTTATCAAGGATGAGCTTTCAGATTACGCAATGACCTTGAAGGTCAGAGGTCAAGGTCAAGGTCAAGCAGTTCTAAAGTGCAAATCTCCTCTGAATTTCAGGAGAAAACGATTAAGAAGCCCCTCCCCGACAGGTTTTATCAGGAATCCTGTTCCAGTTACGCAATACTTCTCAAGGTCAGAGGTCAAGGTCACAGTTAACTAGCTCTAGAGTAGTAAACTTCTCATCGGAAACCATTGACATCGCTCCGATGTCCTTTTCTTGTTTTTATAAGAAACCTGAAGTATCGGCAGGTCGTTTACGATCATTCATACTTTGGCACAATGCCCCAGCTTGCCATAAAAATCGATCGATTTGGCCTTGTTTTTCACAATTCTCCACGTTTTCGGTCCTGACCTCTTGTCTTGTAGGGGGAACTACAGCCAGAATAATAGGAGTACGAACCTAAAATTTTGGGGTTTTCCATAAGACATCCTTATCAACCTCTGTACAAAATTTCATCAATTTTTCGGGGGTCAACTCCACACCTATTGCCATTCTCTCAGATTGCGCCTCTTTACGCTGATTCAGCTGAACGCCCTTTGTGAAATCGGCCCCTGGTGTCTTCGGGCTATAATAAGCAAGACATTCTGAAGCTAAAAAATCCATCCACATAATTCGTGGCAGTAACTTCCTTTCATACACGGAACCTCTCTTTAACTCTTTGACGCCCAAGGCCGAGATAACTCGGTTTCAGTTAGGTGCCCGACACTACCACATTCTTTGCTCCATAACTCAGTTATTATTGGTCCGACTGAGCTGAAATTCTTGCAAATGAAAGAGAATTATATTTCCTACAAGTTGAGCGCTTTTTCGCACGCGTTTGTCGTAATATATACACGCCCTCTCATAATCGCGACCTTAGCGATATTTTTTTCAAAAATGGAGCAAAATACTTTCGAATTGGCTGTGTGAACGGGATTGGCGTTGCTGGAAAGGGCTTTTGCCATACTGTATGCCTACAGTTGTGCTCAAATTTATTCATACCCCATGGAAAAGTGTAGGAAAAATATTTAGAAAATACCTATCAGTTGCACTTGCACGTCTTGGGCCTCATTTAATGACTTTTAGTCGAAATGTACAGAGATTGAAAATTATTGGCGAAATATCACAAGATATCACAATTCAAAATATCATGAAAAAAATAACTTTTGAAAATTTCAGATATTTGATTCGAAATTGATTCCATATCATACTACCTTATCATGGAAACTCTGAGAAGAAATATTGGCATGAATATCTCTTCGATTTTGTGCCATAATGTTTTAAAAATGGTGATTTCGATGCCTTTTTTTTCTTTATTTTTTGCAATTTATTAAGATTACTATCTCATATGATTGAACAAGTCAGAAAATTACGTTGGAATCTTTTTCACTTGACTATGTGGGCCTGATGGCATTCGATTTTTTTCAAAATTCGTGAAATTATCAAGGTGTGAAAAGCGAAAATTTGGCAATTTCACAAAATCGAGGTGTGATTTTTGAAAACTTTCTTTGCTGCAGTTTTTAGCATAGGACATAGGATGATATGATTTCGATTTCGAATCAAATATTTGAAATTTTAAAAAGTTGAGTTTTTCATGATATTTTGAAATCGTGGGATCTCTGTGATATTTTGGCCATATTTTTTAAATCTCTGTACATTCCAATTAAAAGTCATTCAATGAAGCCTAAGACGTGCCAGTTCAGCTGATGTCTATTTTTTAATATTTTTCCTATTATTTTTCATGGGGTATGAATAAATATGAGCACAACTGTACATGACCAGTTGGCACGCCACATCACCGAGAAATATTTGAGGACATTATTTGTACGTCAGTGTGCTTAAAACTGGCCCTATCGAATGGCAGTGCTCTCCTGTTCAGACCGCCACTGAGCGTGAACGGCACGTCACAGTGGCTTCATTGACGGCCTATATAACGTGCGCGGTCCTGTCTATATACCGTTAAAAGGCTGCTTCGAAATCGTGTAATGTTAAAGCGATGTACGCGAGCTCTGGAGTACTGCACATCGAAAGTTCCTTTATTTCCCGCACGGTGGCAGCACTATATTTTATGAATGGAATCCAAGCGAGCCATCTCATACTACGGAATTTACTATGACCAATCAGTAGCGAGGAAAGTGACCATGGTGACATGATTGACAGTGAGTGATGCCGACGGCGACGACTTCGAGTCATCCGCAAAACATGCAAAGGATGGCGTTGGCCGGGGTTCAACGAGGTTCAGGAGGTACACTGCTAAGTCCTCATGCTACAACAATTATCTGTCTTCACACGCCGCCATCTGGCTAAACTTGCAGCAGTGAGGCGAATTCTCCGGCCAGTTTTCCTCACATTTCGGATTTTTCCGCGCCATATTTGTTGTTGGTCTGTCGATCTCGTTCTCGGAAATACCCCGTGAGATTTTGAAATTTTTCCGGCAGTAAACACTAATGCCGCCCAAATTCATTGAAATGATATTAATAAAAGATTTTTCATGAACGTTTTATTGTATAAAACGTAGACGATACCGTAATTTGATGGTTTAAAGGTGCTACAAATAACACGAGATCAGTTTCAAGAATCCCGCCAGCTATGAATGAAATTGATTGATTTGTATTCATTATCACGAAAAAGATTTACAATGAGTTTTAAAGAGGGCCAAGGCCGGAGCTATGAATGAAATTGGGGAGCTATCGCGGGTCGCGATAGTTGAACGAGATTTCATTTTCAACCTCGCGCGTACATCGCTTTAAGAAACAGCAAAATTCCTAGACCCATGTCGGACCCCCTGCAAAAAGACATTTTTTTTCCAATAATGGCCGGGCGTCAAAGAGTTAAAAACCTGAAAATACCGCGTCTGACTTATCTTCATTCTTACATCCAGATGAATTTATATATAGATATTTCCATGAATATCTACTTGGCTACTTTTTACATACTTCTTTCCAAACGAATGCTGAACTCCATCCTCACAATACCCGAAATAGACAGAATCCGTTTATTCTACATGTAGCCTACTATGTAAACATAATTTCGCCATGCAGAGACTTCTATACGTAGTAGAGAAGCAGAAACCCCAAATGACAAAATCAAAATCAGTTTATAGTAGAGAAGTGTTTAACCCTTTTTGTGCAAAAACGTCTTTTCCAAAATGACTCGTATTTTCCCGGTTACCTCACTGTACGATGTGCGCAATGTGCACATCTGGATATGTGCACACTGTGCACATCAGTAAAATAAAGCTGGCCACGCCAAGCCTATCAATAGAAGGGCTGGACAGTCCCTTTATGGATTGTACGTGATGTGCAGTATGTGCACATCTATGTCCATATGATTTGGAAATATGCACACATAGTGTACAGGTATGTGCATATGATCCTTTGTTTTCAATAAAAGTTGTGATGATCCCATAACATACCAAGGTTGTAAAAGAAAGATGGCCTATCTCTGTATAGTGTGTGGTAGGCATTTTGCTACCCAATTCAGTCTGTAACGGGTCGATGCATACAGAAGATGGTGATATGGATCATAAAGATAGAATGTCTGAAAAACAGAATGAAAAAGCCAGTGACGATAGTGAAGACAGTATAGTGCCATTCCTGATTCGTCGGCTGATTCAGAGAATACAGATGAAGAGAGTGAGATGGAAATCGTAAACTTCATTCATTGGTATCAGAAATGGTTGAACAAGCATATGCTGAGCATAAGGATGAAAGGGATCATATGCTAGAAGAGCTGGATGACATTGACAGAGAAGACGCTCGAGAGAGGGTTCATAAACTGCTCCTCCCAAAGTACAGAAAATCTCTGCGAAGGTTCTTTAAAGAATGAACTGATAAACGCTGCACATTTTTCGGAAACTTCCTATATACAAGGTCGTCGATCATGAAAAGAGTACGAGATTTCGAGCGGGGGGATAGTTTTGATCGAGAGTAGGCAATCAGCTCTGTGCTTTCCTACCGTAAATACATGTACATGTTGCAAGATGATACCATCGGAAGTTGAATCTGACGAGGACTGAACAGGGGCCGACTAAAGACTGATGACTACTCATTGTTCAGTGTGTCTGGCCAAGCGGGACTATTAACACGTACCCTGCATCATGTCAGGCTTGTGTCCTTCTGTTCTATGCCCCTGGTATTTTTTTTTCTATTCAATTCACTTTATTGCTCAACATTGAATAATGCATACAGAGCACAGAAAATACAAAAGTATTAACATTATTTATACATAACGAACGGAGTAAGCAAATACAGGAAACCAGAGAGCAGTGTTTATAACAATGAAAATGATTTTTTCAAGTAGTCTGCTAATCTTGTCAGTGTAATGGTGGGTGAATTCAATAACTGCACAAATTTAAACATGTTAGGAGCGGCTAAGTCGAAAAATATTTCACTTTGTGGAGAAATTAGGAAACTTGGCACACTTGTAAGGGACCCCTGTAGGATCATTTTTCGATTAGGACCCAACTCTGAAACGCTCCCTGGTGGCCGCCATCTTGAATTTCAATATGGCCGCCATATTGGACATACTTTTGCCAATAACTTTGAAACTAAGGCAGATAGAAATGTGATTTCAGTGCCTACCCCCACATTTTCGGGGTCAAGGAATGCAGTAAAATCATTAGTTTGAACATCCAGTGTCGGCCATATTGGATTCCAAGATGGCCGCCGTATTAAACATAATTGTCTGTAACTTAGGATCTAAGGCAGATAGAAATGTGATTCCAATGTCTAACCCCACATTTTCAGGGTAAAGGAATCCAGTAAAGACATTACATGTATTTTGAACATCCGGTGTAGGCCATGTTGGATTCTAAGATGGCCGCTGTATGAAACATAATTGCCTAGAACTTCGAAATTAAGGCAGATACAAGTAGAAATGAAATTCCAATGGCTAACCCCCCATTTTCAGGATAAAGGAACTCAGTAAAATCATTATTTTGAACATCTGGTGTCGGCCATATTGAATTCCAAGATGACCGCGGTATTAAACATAATTGCCTACAGTTTCGAATCTTAGGCAGTTAGAAATGCAACACGAATGACTAAGCCCCATTTTCAAGTAAAGAATACGTGAAGCTGCAATATTTGAATACAAGATAGCCGCCCTCTATACCTAGGCATGTAATGCAGTCCACTGTTAGTGCTAGGCCTGGCAGTTAACTCAGTTTCCATAACACTGTTCATCGCAAGCGCACAGTGAAGTGCACTGCAGGTTTGCCCTGTGGCACTTGCAGTTCCCCTTGCAGGTCTTCTTGCACTTGCAGCTAAAAGCAACTCGTAGCAAGCCTTGGCGGCCTCAGGAAGCGTGGTCCGTACAACTCCCCATTGTCCATCACACTTCTCCCAACCCCAATCACCTGGTGAGGTAACAAATGTCTTGGCGACTAGTTACTGACCCCAGATGTGGCCAGCCTGCTTAGAATGCGGCTCTCTTCGTGTGTTCTAATAGAGCTGCTGCTGTTGGAGGAATGTCTTCGACCTCCCTAGACTTATTGCAGAAGAGATAGCGCCTTGCTGCATCTACACCTTGAAGTTCACTGGTGCGGTCATAAAGTAGGACTACTGTACAAACCGCTCCAGAGTCTCAATCACTGTCTTCGGAACGTCAGAAGGCCTCGAACACTGTGCGTGGAAGGCGTCTGCCGCCTCAGAATATGCCTGCCAAGCAGACCTCTTCCCACGGTTTAAGAAGAATGACACCGTGTCGCAGCCTGTAAATGCATGGAAAAATGCCAATGTTGAAAGAGCTAATGAAATTCACGGCTTGGCAAGTACACGTGGGCTGACAAATAGCGCCGACTGGTACAATTCACTTGCTGTTTCCCATTTTTGTACACACGAGTACATTGTTTCCAGCAATAAAAGTATTCCTTGCCTGTCGTTGCAGCAGATTCAATCTTTGAATCCGGAAAATTAGGCCTTGAAATCGCGAATCGCTCGCTGTTATTCTGTAGCATTCGCCATGTTGTTTTCTGTTACCTCGTTCCCAGTTGCTACGCAAGTAGATTGTCCTACTGAAGAGTTAGATGGTATCGTGCCAAAACCTGAAGGCGAGGTTAACGGGCATATCTCAGGAGGGCTCTGATTGGAACATTGATTTCCCGATGTGGGTCAATACAGAAATTCATGCGAAAGTTTCCAGGGGTAGTGGCGTAGTCTTTGGCCGCGTTCGATTACTTCCACCGTGCTAGCTCGTGCTTCCACGACAGCGTTCGATTTGGTAATGACGTCACCATTCGTGCTAGCTCGTGCCTGTTCCAAGTAGCCCTACCCCTGGAGGTGGGCTACTTCGGGAAGTATCCCAGAATGCATGGTTCCAAAATGGCAGGTCATCGTTCATCTTTTTGTGTAGACATCTATGTGGGTGATGGTAGAGTGGCCACCACCCGGGTGAAGTGTCTCCAAGAGGTGGAATGGATCCAGAGTAGTAAGTTTTCATTGAATTCAAGAATCTGATGACAAAAGATAAGACATGTGATGGCGTGGCGGCGCGGCGTGGATGCATGCACCATCGACCATGTGCACCGTCCATGTGACCATGACCATGTGCACTGCACTGCATGCATGCATGAATGACTGACCATTTGTGATGCATGCACGTGATGATGCATGCATGGTCATGGATCAAAGTGACCAGTAGGCCTAGTACTACACGACTGTTAGAACTGGAATCCATACCGCCGCGACCTCTATCGGCAGCTTCAAGCAAACGGGGATTTCCGGTCTAAAAATAGTACATTAAGGGGGCGGTAGTGGAAACAAACAGCGCCGTTTTAGTGCGGCGGTCGAAGGTTGAACCGTCTTATTTATGAATAACCATGTATTGTTAATAAAATTAGGCGTCATAGACAAGCTGATCATGGTTCGTTGCCAAAACCTACACTCTTTCAAAAATATTGTCCAGCACAATGCTTTTGTACACCAGGTGCGTCCGTGCGCATAGGCCTATTTTAATGACAATAAGGAGGTTACTTTAATAGCCCGCGTATTTCGAAAAGCGTAGGCGTGTTTAGGCCAAAATATGAAAATTTTGGGAAGACTTTTCTCGTCCATCAGGCATCGCACGTCAGTGGTTTCTTTTCGTTTGGCAGCAGTACATTTGTGCGCAGGGCGCGACGTTGAGATTTTTTCACTATTCAACAGGATTCGGGAGTTATTCAAAAAGTTCATTTTTGAGCAATTTTTGGCACAAATTACATAATTATCATTACTAAGAATTAGAATTTGCAAATTATCTCAACGTCGGCACCTGCACATATGTATTCCCCAACATTTGGTGATAAAACGCCAGGTCCCAGTCGCGTTGTTGGCGAGAAATCTATGACGAAAAAGTCAAATGAGGGGTCTCATTGTTTGCTTAATTAGCTGATTAATGAAAGATGAAAGTACATCGTTTACAATTCAGATGTGTAGAACAAGAGTAGCAATTTCATAGAAATACATGAAATCGATGCTACCTTTTTGCTTGAAGAAAATATGAATTGTTTTCAGTCGCCATTTGCAGTGCGCTTCCTTATGGCTACCGCCATAAGGAAACTAGCAAAAATTTTCAACCTGGGAATGAGTTATTAGAACTTCCTGCGGCCTGTATTGTTCGCCTACCTGGTTAATATCAATCATAAAGAAGTGATCTGTGTAACAACGTTGAGTTATTCGCAAAAAAGGTTTGTCTTACTGCTGGAAGATCGGGGAAACTACCCTCAGCAAGGCCGAAATTGGCATTGTCTGAACAAACTTGTCAATCATTCGTCACACGTTTCAGAACTCACTCATTGCTCCTGTCTGTTACATAGATTTAGGACTCCACTTTCACTACAGCTGACCAGAAACAAAGCGGACAGCTTAATTACTTCTATTAACTCATTCCCGTAATCAGTAAATAGTTGACTAAAGATCCAATCATATGCAAATTAGTATGTCGTCATACGGGTCAAAGTAGCCAATCAAATCGCGGAGAATTGGACAGGCGACTGGAGAGCAAGCAGTCAAAAGACCTATTGTGTTCTAACAGTCGTGAGTAGGCCTAGGCCTAGTCATGGTACGGTAGTGGCGGGCGCGGCATCATCATGACGTGTGTCACTTTTTTGTTGGATAGGCTTAGGCTACCTAGGCCTAGGCCTCCTAGGCCTATAGACCTTGCGTACTATCCATGCACACCGCACGGGCCATGCTGACTCACATCACCAGGCATGGCACGATCATGATCACTCCACATGTTGACTGTTGTGTTGTGTAGTAGCCTAGTTAGTAGGCCTAGGCCTAGGCTTAATTAATAGCCCTACTGCAGACCCTCCTCCTGCCCCGCCTACTATTCTGCTATTGTCAATTGTGGGCCCTAGGGCTAGGCCTAGCTACATGTAGACCTCTTGGAAATTTTTTAAGGCTCAAATTTTCTCTTGCAGACAAAGATGATGTCATCCGCAGTATCATCACAAAGTATCCACCAGGAACAACAATCCCTGATGATCTGGACCTTAGCCTCCCTGTGGGCTATTCTGATACGCCAGGAAAGGCAAAGAAAAGTATTATGTGCAGGCATTATCCAGTCTTTAAGTACTGGAATAGAAGAAAAGAATTATAGAGGCCTAGGTGCTGCTTGAGAGCAGAGGTCTGCCTTTGTCACTGTTGATTTCTTGTCATTGAAAGGAAACCTGGCCCAATTCGAAATCACGGTAGGCCTAGGCCTAATTGACCAATGAATATCAGCAGAAATTTTATGCGTCCACCATTAGGCCTAGGCCTACTTTGTTCTTAAAGCTGAACTAGATCGTTAAAAGCAGCGCACGGGAGGTTTTAAAAAATAAGCCGCGCCATCGCGCGGCTTAAATGTCAAACAAGTGCCCATCCGCCATGTTCCAAACTCCCGTCCGCCATGTTTTGAATGTCTCTCCAAACCCAATAGACTTCCAATGTTCGTGGTGGCGCCAGCGTATTCCAAATCCAATCGGCGAAGGAGTCGCATCACGGCCTCGTATGCAAGTGCACGAACATTGTACAGGGCAGTACACGAGGCATAAATGTAGGCATCACAGTCACTGCAAACAAAACAAAACAAACATTAGTTAGAAGGATAAAACGAGAAATAGGCTACACGCAGGCATTACGAAAATAATAATTGAACTTTCAGTACATTCGGACGGCTGGGAGCGGGCTGGAACTTTCCATACGCCAACATTGTCAGAATGCACTAACAAAGAAGGGCGAGGCCAAGGCCAGTTGAAAAAGGTTTAGCAGGTAAACCAAACGCTTCGATATTACTAATCAGATTGTCTAATGAAAAGTAATGAAAGTAACCTACCTTTCAAGATGTGAAACCGTGTGACTTTATCCGTTCTAATGCAGAAAAACACGAAAAAATATGCACACGGGTGTCCTTCTCTGACTAAGGAAATCGCCATTTTGTGCTCTAGGCCTATGAAATCCGACCTCGACGCAATCATCCACGCATAACATTGTATAAATTCTTACATTCCTCTATTCGAAATTGGATTTCTTTATTACAGTGTAAAAATTCACAGAATGTTATGTATGGGTGATTGCGTCAAGGTCAGATTACATAGGCCTAGAATACAAAATGGCGATTTCGTAGTTAGAGAAGGACACCTGTGTGTGTATTTTTTCGTGTTTTCCTGCATTAGAACGGATAAAGTTACAAGCTTTCACATCTTGAAAGGTAGGTTACTTTCATTACTTTTCATTAGTCGGTCTAATTAGTTTTATCGAACCGTGTGGTTGACCTGCTAGGCCTGTTCAATTGACCTTGGCCTCGCCTTCTTTGTTAGTGCATTCCAAAAATGTTTGCGTATGGAAAGTTCCGGCCCGCTCCCAGCCGTCCGAATGTACTGAAAGTTCAATTTTTATTTTCGTAATGCCTGCGTGTAGCCTATTTCTCGTTTTATCCTTCTAACTAATGTTTGTTTTGTTTTGTTTGCAGTGACTGTGATGCCTACATTGATGCCTCGTGTACTGCCCTGTACAATGTTCGTGTACTTGCATACGAGGCCGTGATGCGACTCCTTCGCCGATTGGATTTGGAATACGCTGGCGCCACCACGGACATTGGAAGTCTATTGGGTTTGGAGAGACATTCAAAACATGGCGGACGGGCGTTTGGAACATGGCGGATGGGCACTTGTTTGACATTTAAGCCGCGCGATGGCGCGGCTTATTTTTTAAAACCTCCCGTGCGCTGCTTTTAACGATCTAGTTCAGCTTTAACATCGTTGGTTTATAAGTACAATTCCATAACTCAGCATGCCATGGCTCTGTTGTCAAACAGAAAGTATACTGTACTCTGTACTTAAATTAAGATGAATTACTTTTTTCGGGTTTTCAACTAAAGAAAAATGCACTCATAAATGTGACGCAACATCCACCTTGTCTGCATTACCTCCTTCTGTTGCAACATCTGCCATAGCCATGACGAAATTACCCAGTTCTCAGAGTGGTGAGTATATATAGTCCGTGCAAATACCAGAGCTTGGGTGGGGTTCTAAATACATGTATACATGGTTGTTTAAACACCATTTTTTAACGCATGGTTCAGTGTGTGATACATTTGAAACCATGACCAGGCCTTTTCGTTTGACGGGCGTGAAAATGTGCATGCGCCTCGCAAACAATAGAAATTATGTTGTTTGCGAGGCGCATGCACATTTTAGCGCCTGTCAAATGAAAAGGCCTGCATGACTCACCTTTGTCAAGCAGAAAGTATACTGTAATTAATTGTTACAAGTACTGATGGATGAATATTTCAGTCATGTCAGCTGGAGAAAAATGCACTCGTAAATCCACATCCACCTTGTCCACATTTATACCTCCTTCTGTTGCAACATCTGCCACAGCCATGACGAAATTACCCAGTTCTCAGAGTGGTGAGTGTATATAGTCTGTGCAAATACCAGGGCTTGGGTGGGGTTCTAAGTACATGTACATGTACATGGTTGTTTAAACACCATTTTTAACGCATGGTTCAGTGTGTGATACATTTGAAACCATAACTCACCTTTGTCAAGCAGAAAGTATACAGTAAAACCTCCATATAGTGAACGCCCTTGGGACCGGAAAAAGTGTTCACTATATATGGAGGTGTTCACTATGAGGAGGGTCCATTTAATGCAATGGTTAATGCAAATAAATAATTGGGACCGAAAATGAACGTTCATTATTCAGAGGTTGTTCACTATTCGGAGGTGTTCACTAACGGAGGTTTTACTGTACTGTAATTAATTGTTACAAGTATTGATGGATGACTTACTTATTTCAGTCATGTCAGCTGGAGAAAAATGCACTCGTAAATGTGATGCAACATCCACCTTGTCCACCATGTCCACATTTATACCTCCTTCTGTTGCAACATCTGCCACAGCCATGACGAAATTACCCAGTTCTCAGAGTGTAAGCCTACAGCTGTGTTGTGATTTATAAATTTGTGTGTTTGTAATCTTTAGTCTTTAGTCTAGAGCAACCCTTCAAACATCCATCCATTGGCATAGGCTAGCGTAGACCATTACTGAATCCCATTACATTTACAGTAAAACCTCCGTTAGTGAACACCTCCGAATAGTGAACAACCTCTAAATAACGAACGTTCATTTTCAGTCCCAATTATTTCTTTGCATTAACCATTGCATTAACTGGGCCCTCCACATAGTGAACACCTCCACCTTTTTCCGGTCCCAAGGGCGTTCACTATACGGAGGTTTTACTGTATAAATATTGCCAAAGGGTCCATCTAGAACCAGTAATATCCGCAGGCAATATTGCTGCTTTACAGTGTTTCCCCATAGCCAGTTTCGAACATTTGTAGCCATGTGTTACACAGGTCTGGCATGTCTGGAGCTGGCAGGAATGTTCACTCAATGGTATTTTCAGATTTAATAATTCTGGACATGTGTTATTATTGGCTTATGGTATCTGGAACCCTGTTGTCAGTGAAGTATTGTAATGCGAATGAAAGAATTGTAACTTGCTAGATTACATTTTTCAGGCCTGAAAACCATCGGTTCTGATGAAATATCTACCAAGTCCGTGTCTGCTTCTTTGAAGAATGGTGCACTTGGTAAGTAAACTGTAGCTCCAGATGTTCAAATGTTAACCATTCCCCTGACCATCTTTATGAGCTTGTGGAGATTGTTTTAAAACGATTCACATTCAACTATTGCATGTATTGTTTTTATTGCTGACCACATTTTGCAATCATCTGCAAACTTGGTAAGTTTTGCTGCAATGTTGACATCTATATCATTAATATCGGTACATGTACAGGAGTGGTCACAGTACACCACCAGTAGTAACATTCTACCCTGTCTTAAACATAATAATGCATTACATTTTCTACTACAGCACTTGTATGGTTTATGTTCATTTTGGTGCTTCTCTTTGCACTTGCAGTTCTGCGGCATGAGTGGACCAGCAGCCAAACCCGTAAATTAATCTCACTCATTGATGACAAGTTGGAAACATTAAGGTCTGCAAAAAACAAACAGCCTTTTTGGAAAGGAATCGCTGCAGAATTTGATTGTGAGACTATCACTGCCAACAAATGCGAGGATAAATGGAAGCATTTGAAGAAGGGATATCGTGACTTTGTCCAAAAAAACAGTAGGAGTGGTGCTGCCCCATCAAAATTTGAATTTTCGGAGGAAATGAGTAAGGTGATGGGGGATGACCCTAGCGTTCGGCCCAAAATGGTTATCGATTCAGAGGGGACTATCGCTGGTTCAATGGCAGCGGAGATGGAATCAGAGTCCATCATGTCCATGGAGACAGATGAGATTGAGAATGTCGTCCCAGACAATCCTGAAACACATAAGAGGAAGAAGAAAAAACAGAAATCAAGTTCGGGTGCAGGAATTGTCAGTGAGATTGTGGACTATATGAAGGAGAAAGATGCAAGAATGATGGAGCAACTGAAGACAATGCACGACGAAAATATGAGGGTAATGAACAAAATAGCAGACAAACTTTGAGCCAGGTCTTCTAAGCTGGTCACTGAAACTTCATACTGTTTCTTTTCACTTCCTGGGGTGAACTTGTAGTGTGTGACCATGGCCAGACAGAGGGATGGGGTCCAAACTTTGTGGTCCATTTGATGCTTTTATGAACAGGTGTTTAATTATTCACAGAGTGGGATTGTTGATATTTGTTCTTAATTTTATTTTTGATGTTGAACAAACTACAAATTGTTACAAAAATCGTTTTGGANGCAAATCCATCACTGATCTTTTGCCGCTGCTCTGGTGCTGGCCATTGTATCATGCGCTTCATGATGTTATTGACAATCGCTTTAGTAACTCTACGGCAAACACAGTGCGTGGTAGATTTCGAAATACCGAACCTATCGGCAATGGAACGAAAGGAGTCTGGGGTTGCTATGTACCATAAGAAAATCATTCCTTGTTTGGCATCGTCAACAGGGGCACGGCCATACCCCTGCACATGCAATTGAAGTTCAGGACAGTGCTGCAGTTCATTGATAAATATCTCAAACGTCGATCTTGATAGTCTGAAATGGCTCTTAAAGTCATCCAGTGACGCCGAATCGGTTAATGTCGTCCTGGGTATAACAGAAATATACCCAGGTTCAATGTCGTCCGACAAAACTATACCCTGGGTATAGTTCGATCTACAAAAGTATACCGAGGATTGGATACAGCACCTGAAGACGAGATTGTTCTTGCAAATGCCGCATGACCATGCACAAGCATGACAAATCCAAAAACATTGCTCTAGCGCCCGACACGACGGGCACCATTTAAATATATCGTACCGACAGTCATCAAAGAATTTTTCGTGCCATTTATCGTCACTCAAATCCGCAATAGTACTCGCAGCACGGCTGATGTAATGTCGATGCGGACCTAGATGAATGCACGACACCAAACAAACATATGACGCATATCGGCTCTGTTCGTTTGCTCATTTCTTTGAAATTGTGAGCTTAACTTGCGATAAGTTTGGACCATTGTGTTAAGACACATGTTAACAGTTGACCCATGCTATCGATGAGCAGAAAAGCTGATGATATTGACTGGTATTTTGACGATGTTGATTGCAAAACTGCCGTCTCAGTTGAAGCGAGAAACAAAATGGCAGCCATCCATTCCTAATTCGTACCTAGGTTCAAATCTACGGTACTGGGTATACTTTTGTAGATCGAACTATACCCAGGGTATAGTTTTGTAGGACGACATTGAACCTGGGTATATTTCTGTTATACCCAGGACGACATTAACCGATTCGGCTCCAGTGACTGGCGCGGCACAGTGACTTCTGCGTATTGAAGAATCCTTGGCACCCTCGAGCGGCGCTGAGTAGATTGCAAGTGCTCATTTGCTAGGCCTAGGCCTATCAAATTACTCTCATTGACGTCGTTGTTTATAACCATTGCTTGAAGCAGAGTTCGCTGCATCACAATTAAAACGAGTGCCAGCATCACTCTTTTTCGCCGTTCCAGCTCCATGTTCAATGTGTTTGTATTCCCCGGGCATTAGCAGACGACTCACGAACAGTCCGCCATGACAGTTTGCACGAAGAGCTAGCCCGAAATCGTTCGTTTACTTACCTTCACTGCGCATGTCATTTCTTCCCTGCGGGGCTAGCTCGGGGAAGCACGGTGGAAGTAATCGAACGCGGCCTTTATGACGTAGCCAATACACGTGGAGGTCCAGGATGTTCAAATATAGAGGCGCTGCTATTTGCCTCTCACAATAAGGCTGTTCGCAGTGTACTGTGGCACCACAAACGCAAGATTCATTCACAGAAGTAAAAAGAACGGAACTGTATTAACCATTCTAGTCTCTTTTCACATGGTAGTAAACTTCAGCAGAAACGAAATAATCTGGTACACCTGGCGCCATCCCTTGAGAGCGTTTATAATGCAGTAATGCGCCATCTACGTGGCTGAACACGTAATGAGTCAGGAACACATCATCGATTCGGGGGTAAAAGTTCGCAATTTTTTTCTGTAAATGTTGTTTTTCGTAAGTCCTTTCTTAAAAAATCGCCCTTACGCTCAAAAATGCATGTTTGTCTTAATCCAATCGCAGTTGGCTTCGGCCCACAAATCAGGAACAACATATTGGAATATTTGCTGTAAGTCAGTTTGAAACGACTATATCTACAATGCCGCAAAAACTGACTTGTCTTGTATTTCGTTACGTGGTAATTATCTGTCAGAAGATACCCAATGATGTAAAGTCCATCAAAATCATAAACATCCCTGTTGATAACTTGTGGCTTTCTCGTCAAAGAGAAGTCAATTCCATTGGTCAGCACAAACCCAACTCGTCCCGATTCGTTTAACCGTTTTATATCATAGATTGTAGAACCGATTGAATTTTGAAGACAATACACAGCACAACAACCCGCATATCCTATACTAATGTGGTAGTTTACACCTCCAGAAATGCATTTATCTCTCCTGGGAATAATGAGGTACCCTTTAAATAGCCCTCCTTTGACGTCATAAAGAGGACATTTTCGTTTCCACCGAATAGGAGAAAAAAACACTATGTAACCCATGTAAATTGATCTCACAAATTTTGTGACCTCTGAATCATCGAACGTCGTGTTGTATTTGATTCCGAAGTATTCCCTCTTGTTAACATATACAATGACATTTATATGAGGCGCTCCATTCAGCCTTTGAATCTCTACTATTTTTCCCGAAAGGTCGGCGTACCAAATTTTACCCTTCGACATCGTTAGTGGAGGACGCAATGATATTAACTTGCCACGTTTAAACTTCATTCTCGCTGGGCCCTTAAAGAATTACTAAAGATGTTTCACTGTCCCTTTTCCGGAAGGAGGTCTGGATACCCTATGCCCGGGTCTATAAGGCCATACAACAAAGAATCACCAAGCCCAGTACCACTTATTATGAGTTTGATTACCATACTCATTTGTGTGGACTGTTGAAAGTTTCCACAACCATCCGGTTAGGCCTACGACAACGTTACATATTGATCGAGGCGTCTTTAACAATGGAAGATATCCTCGCCAAATTTGTCTTAGGCCTAAACCAGCGGGCTGGGAAAACTCACGAATGACGTAAGGTCATTTCGCCCATCTTTAAGTGCAATGTTGTAATAACTTGTTGTCCTCTGGTGCGGGGCTACATGTACGAGTTTTTATCACATCTTTCAGCCTCCCTTCACATAGCGAAAAAACAAGTTCAAGCTGCACTCTTATGGCAAAAGAGACAGCATATGAAAAATCTGTGTAGCTTGGCGACAATACTACCGCAAGTAGCAGTGTATTCGCAAAGTACTACCAGCCGAAGAAAAGTATGGGAAAGCTCGAAAGGTCAAAGTAAAACGTATCGGATCGTGGATAGATGTTGAAAACTTGCTACTTTGTTTCGGAGAGGGATAGACATTTACCGGTAGGTGTTCGGCATGCAGGAAAAGGCTCTCGGAGTTGTTCATTGAAACTTGGTGGGGCAACGTCGACGACCAAAGAGGCAACGATATTGTGGAAACTACTAGTAAACCCACACACCATGATTTTCATGCGTCACATGGCCGGGTCGATGACCTCGTGAAAAGGAAGGGCGTTTGTGAGGTATCGCAACTCTAACATGTCTTACGAAACTCAAGTATGAAATTCAACTTCACTTCCAGGACCTAATGTATTTCTGGAGATGGTTGGTACCACAAATGGCCCTGCTGCCAGTGCGTCTTTTAGCATATCAGGTAACACAAAGAGAGTTTTGAGGCATCTCAACTTTTTAATATTTTTCACTTCGTATCTACGAAGTGGAAACAAAAGAAAACTTCACAGCAACTCTATCGGTCTAACGTCTTACGTTGAAAGACGCTCTTAGTGCAGCAAGCGATATTTTTGGTACCAACCATCTCCTGAAATACATTACGTCGTGGAAATGAAGCCGTATTTCGTCAGATTTGCGAAACCTCTCTAAACATTTCGAAAAACTAAAGAAAACACCAGCCGTTCCAGCTGATGCCCTAACGGGGATAGCGACTTTCAGACTGAGATATAGTAACTCGGACGATTGACGAATTCCTTTCCAGTTACGTTTTGTTTTAACACGGACGAAATTTCTCGTTTGTTGGACTGTTGTACTCTCTACACCAGCTACGAAACCAAAAGCGCGAAGTCCATTGAAATTAGAACGTCCCAATCAAATGCCAAGCTGTAGGATGCACCGTTACCGTTACGCTGAGCATCACTGCCACGGGCGCCAAATTGCCTGCCCATGTGACATTTCGCAGAAGCGGATTCGTGAGGCAGGTGGATATTTTCCTCAAGAATGACTTGCCTCAGAATGTTGTAGTAACGGCATCAAAATTAGGTTGCAAGGAATAATTGAGCATTGGATCGATGAAGTCATTAGACTTCGCGTGGAGGCAGAAAACTGAGAGCAGTTTCTCTTTCCTGTCGACAGATATCGGGTGCATAGGACTAAAACATTCTGTAATGCAACAATGGAAATGGAAGGAACAATCAACTTCATATCGGCCGAGTGTACATCGATTGCTTAGCCGCTGAATGTCGCAGTAATGGAGCCGTTCAAGTCGGATGCAGAGTAGCAGTGGAAAACCTAGAAAAGTGCAAACACTGGTGACGATGGAGACTGTCCTTCAATCGCATTACTTGATGTAGTGAACATCGTAAGTCAGGCATGGATGGGATGCTCTTTGTGCCCGGGTGATCACCAACGGCTGCGGCAGCGTTTCCATCTCAGAACATTGATATGGACCACTGCAATCTGATGACGGGAAAGATGGTGGGGAGGACGAAATGAGATACAATTCATTAGCATGGATGCAGAACGTATTCAAGGTGGAGACTGAAGGTCAACAATTTGTTGAACTTGCCGATGTGCAAGGAATCGCTTGGACTTTTCAAAAGATGCCAGACATTCAATACATCTCAATTTAGTTCACGAGATGATTTTTTTTCTCGTCAACGATTCCGCTGTAGTATCATGTCTGCATGGCTTCCTTAGAAGTTTTCTCATTGCAATTTGGCTATCAAATGAAGGGAACGTGGGTACCGTACCAAAAACGAAAAAGTGAAAAGAGGCTGGGCATTGGTCATGAAGGAATAGCATTTTGCTAGAATCGAAGCTAGAAACAATTTTCCTGGTCGCTTTAACTGCTTAATCCCCAAATCCCCAAAACGTTTGAAAATGTTTTGGGAAGACTTTCTGGGAAACCCTGTAAACATGGTAAAACTAGAAATCACAATGTCATAGGAATTTTCTGGTAACAGACCAAACGATACTCTCCTTGAAGAATTATAGGCACACGAGAATAACGTGTGATATTATGTTTCTTAAATAGTGCTGCACCCTGCTCCCGAGGTATATGGTAAGTATATTTTATCTCCCACATGTTGCTTTGGCTTGTGTGATCAGAGGCTGAAAGTAAACACAAGCAGTTCCTGGTATACCGTCGTTCACCTTGGTATAAAATAGGCTGGTCATGAACATGAATGGACGAGATGGAATCACCATATGTATGATAAGCCTACCGGTCCAATCAGAGTCAACCGCCAAGTGACGTCACAAACCACACTTCAAGCTGGCTTACAGGAACACAGTATTGCTTCCCAATCCTGGGTTACACCTACCCGCGTTAAGGGAGACCTCTATTGACGACTTGGTAAACTACGCATGCTGCTACGTGCATTGTAGTGTAATCATACATTCTCTAACACTGGGGCGAGAGGCTTAACTACAGTATTGGAGAACGGGTACCGTTGGCGCCGGCTGTCGACAGAAAGTGGCAATGCCGTGGTGCTTTAAGTGATACGTAAGTTGATTTAACAGTGGTCTACGCATACCAACGGCTGACACTTTAAGAGGTCAATTCGCCTGAAAGGCTGAAGAATTATCTGTGAGATGAATTACCTTCTTCTGAAACATCTTAGCTCGTGGATCTCTCACAGCTTCGTCCTTTTCTATGCAAGTCCCCCGCCGGTCATTTATCCGACAGACAAGACTGCCGTATTTCGCAATCGATGCGAAGGTCATACACTTCATGATCTTGAGACAGACAGAAGAATATGAAATAAGTGAGTTTTCTCCTCCATGACTCAAGGAAGGTGACCGTAAACTCCAACCCGTTAGGACAAGTTGGTAAATAGCGTTGTTTCCCGGGACATTCATTTCGAAACGAAAGATAATGGTTGGCGTCACATTTCAGGAACATCTAGCGTCTAGAAAGTATTGAGGTATGAGTGTTTAGCCTGCACCAACTGGAGAAAGATAAAAATATTTAAGGAGGAGAGCGGACTTAGCTATGACACAGAATTTGATATGTATTGCCGCCTGTGTTTGCACGATGACACATAGAGGCCGAGGTAAAACGCCAGGAAAATGTAGCCAATAACAGTGAAGTATTAGTAGCTAGTCAATACTGTGTATATAAAAGTGGCTGTGTGGAGTATTGATCGGCCAATCGATGGACGCTTTGTAATAGGGAGGTTTCGCAAATCTGACGAAAGACGAAATTACGAAAGTACGAAATACGAAATTCAACAGCATTTCCACGACCTAATGTATTTCTGGAGATGGTTAATGGTACCACAAATGTCCCTGCTGCCAGTGCGTCTTTTAGCATATCATGTAAGACCGGGAGTTATGGTGCATCTTGAATTTTGAAATATCCACTTCGTGTATACGAAGTGGAAACGAAAGATAAATTACGGTCTAACGTCAGACGCAAAAAGACGCTCTTGCAGCACCAACCATCTCCTGAAATACATAACGTCATGGAAAGGAAGTCCAATTTCGTATTTCATACTTCGTAAATCGTCAGATTTGCGAAACCATCCCAATGTCTCAAACACGAAAAAACCTATGTCTTATGAGGCATTTGCTGTCATAACTTTAACCCCTAATGGCTTAGTACCCATCAACGTTCAGCCTGCTGTGTAAGAAAGACAGCGGGCCGATGAAAGTGAATAACTCTAAAGAAAGGTAATAACAATCGTGACACATCTTTGATTGAAAGTAATGCAGCGGTCAGTGTAAACCCTGTACCCCCCCCCCCCCTGGTCAGGGGTCGACAATTTTTCAACACTTATTCGACATGTAGAAAATTTTTCTAGGGTCAGGATTCGACACTAATTCACCCAGGACCTCAAATGACATCGTCAGGTATTCACCAGCTTTTTTCACTAATCTTTTACTTTTTTTAGTCATTTCTATGAGCAATTATGAAGTAAACGCCAGGAATTCGACATTAGAGACCTTAAGATCCGTCACGTCGCCGTCCCCGTCGTGATCCCATTTCTGCGTCGTACGTCATCAATCGGTGGGGATTCTCCCGCGTCGAGAAGGTCCCGACGGACTGTAATACGTCGTGGAAGCTCTGACGACGTGAGTAAATTTCCAAATTTCCGTCGTGAATTTTGACCAGTTTACTATCGAATCTCAGCTATATTTAAGGCATACTTTTGCTTCAAGTCTTCCAGCGTGCCGACAACATGTGTATTTACTCAATCGTTGAATAGATTCACGACAATCGATGGTTTTTCTGGTGCCCCAAAAACTGCTCCGTGTTCAGGAATCAGCAGTGCATGCCTTCGTGACGCCGTGACGTTGTTTGCCCGCGACGGAGACGGCCATATAGATTTTAAGGAATCCTAGAAAATAAGGAGTTTTAAGGAATTCACCGTAAACATAATGAAGGACGCGAAAAAAAATATTCGAAGATAACCTTAAGGGCTAGGTCCACCCAACTTATAAAAATGGCTACCACCAATGCCAGTTTTATAAAAATCCACACCACACAAAAACCACATATTCTACATGAGTCCCACAGCCATGAGGTGTTTCTTGCCAAACCGTTGCATGCTTGTGTCAGGCATGAATGGTGTGAATTGGGTTCATTAACGTAAAACAAAGGACTCCACCTCGGTACATTTTCTGCAAGAATGGCAGTTTGAACTCACGAACTGATTGACTGTCTGCAACCCTTCTTGTCATACCCATACGTTAATAAAGCATTTTCAGAAAGAACAAGCACGGATCAGATGAAACCACAGCTTCAAAATTGTTAAATTGCCTTGAGGCAAAAGTTCTTCACTNTAAATATGTTAGGGCGATGTAGAAACTGATGATATTGGGACTGAACATGCGTCATTTACAGTGTAGGCCTACATTATGTAGATGTACATGGCTTTACAGTGCGATTGTGTGTTTCGCGGCAGCCAAGAGCAGGGGTTATTGTTTTCAAAGTTAGGCCTACTAACGTCCCGACCTGAAATTTCGCCAGCGGTATGACGTCGAAGTTTTGACGTCAATCTTTTAGAGGGGGTCCTAAAATTCCGCCAATTCGCTAATTATCTGAGTTTTCTTCTAAATGCGATGATTTTTCTTTTGAATAACGCTTTAAGCTTGCAGTATTAAGGCCCGTTTCCACTTGAGCGTTTTACGCCGCGTTTTGACGCTTTCCCATTGTTTGGAAGCAGAGCGGCGGAAAATAACAAAAGATTTGACGCATCACGCGGCGTAAAACGCTCTAGTGGAAACGGGCCTTTACCTGTATCACAGGCACTGGATGAAACGAAGGTAAATTGATTGCTACATAACCCAAATATCAGCCGTCGCAAGTTGCCACCCGTCGTGCGAAGCATCTTGGTTGGTGAGAGCGTAATCGTGTCAGATGCGAATGACGTGATGCGTCATGGCGTCAAAAGGCTGAGTTTCATTCAGAATGATTTGGATTCAGATTGGGGCCTAAGCATTGCAGCATTGCAGCTATGCTTTTTTGTCGTTTATAGTACTATTTCATGATTTATCGTAGCATCAACGAAACAATGGATTTTGGGATATTGTTGTCCATCTGTTGAACCAAATTCAAGTCATCATGGTCGACGCCGTGTTCAATCAAGTTAAGTCAACAACGTTTTCAATCCATAAATATTCAATGATAAATATATTCATTTAAATTATACATGAAGGTGATTCTTAAAGGGATACTCCACTCATTTTGAATTTTTGAAATATCGTTAATACATGTCGTATTGGGTAACATAACGGTATCCCAGAAACCCTGATCTCTGTAGATCCTTTCAACATGCAGCTGGTTCGGATTGACACATCTTACAACAAAGTCGCACCAAGGCAATTCTGTCACGGCTAACTGGCCTTGTATTTGGTGATAATAGGGATGATTTTTCTTTAGGAGGATTGTCCCAGTATCATCTGCCTTGAGGCAAAAGTTCTTCACTTTTTTGGAGGCTTCTGTCAGCGTTAATCTCTTATTGTGTAACACATTCTTCATTTCTATAATTCCATTTCCTTGGGGTGTTTTCGTTGTCACAACCACATATCCGTCAACACTTGCTGCAAGAAATGGGCAACTGGGGTTGACAATCAGTCCACGCGGTTCAACTTTGACAAGAATTCCTTGGCCAGCCTTGTACATTTCATATTCCGTAATGGTGAAACTTTCCTGCTGGAGGCCATTTCTGGTTGCACTGGATCCTCGGAATGTTGAGTACAGGAGGCTGCAAACAGTGTTGGTAACTGGTGTTTTTTTTCGCAGTTTGACAATTTTCCCGAAATTTGATGCTGTTAATCTTTTCCTTCTTTCTGAATGCCATAGACCACATAATGATTGTTTTCGGGTTGCCTTTTCAATTCTGTCCGAATGTTCAATATTGCATACAACATTGTTGTCATAAAATGCCTCTTTCTGTTGGATGAGTTCTTCAGCAGCAATGTCATCGCACACCTCAACACTCTCATCACCATAAGACAATTTTGCCTTTTTGGACTTTGACACCGAGAGTCTTGCAAGTTTTCGCTTCCTTGCCCTCTGCCTAACTTCCACAGAACTTTGACTTTTTAAACTGTCATCATGATGTCTTTGCCTGCTTTGGAAATGTGTCCGAAATGTCTTGGATGCCGCTAACCCTGTCACCAGTTCCCATGTTTTGGGAGACCATTCTACGCCTAAATTACGACGAAGAGAAGCACCATAGCACCTACCATGCCATGAACCCTTCTGACAGCGATTGATCACTTTACCACCATCAAACTTCATCCGGATGGACATCCAGTTTTCTGCCAGATTGCTTGTGTAGTTACCAATTAATAAGTCACTTTTATCAGCAAGGCTGTTCAGAATCTTCAACACATCTTGTAGGATGTTGTGGTCGACCTCACCAGTGCTGATGACACCATCCCTTGACTTTTCCATAGCCTCATCTGAGAAACCTTCTGTCCAGTACCTTACTTGCTCATCTAATGCCCTATCTACTTCCATCCGCAAGTTCCTCATTGTCCTGGTAGTTCTCATCCACTGGAAGGCTATCCATGGATCCAGCAGTTTTCTGTTCACCATCTGGACTAGCGGCTGTTGCATCCTGCTTCCCACTTTCCTGCCTTTTTACTTTACAGAAATCAACACTACATGAATTGTGTATCCCGAAAACATGGTACACCGAATTTAGGATATCATGCCTAAGTTTTTTTATGGCAGTCTGCCGGTTTTCCTCAGATGACCTCATCCGCACAGCACATCTTACGCTAGATGTAAGTTTGATTCTCACTTCTTTGGTTAGGCCACCTTGTCCTTTATAATGTGGATTGTCACACACTAGATTTTCAAGTTTCGACCTTAGCCCTTTGCAAGCATGATTGGCGCACAACAACTTCTTGACACGCTTGCACCAACTGGGACCCTTTGACATCAGGGTAGCGAGGACGGAACTATCACCATCAGCTATGATGCGCATGTACCTCAGCCCATGCATCTCCTCACATTCCTTAAATGCGGCTAAGGCTCCATCAGCTTCCATAGCTTGGCTGCTTTCCTGCCAATTCTTGAAACGTGTATGGTCCCGAGCTTGCCTGTTGAGTCGTTCCGCAAACTGACAAACACCGCAGTACTTATTTCGGACTTCAAGATTCAGCATCTTCTTACTGTAATGTCCAATCACCACCACAACACCACAAAGTGAATTATACGTATGTTTATGAGACCTTTTGCCCCAACCACCATCAATAACAACAGTTGTGGATGGTATTCCCTCATCAAATTCACCTCTTTTCACAGCCATCTCTCTCTCTTCCTGTCCTGCTTCAATCATCTCAGCTTTCAGGGCATCTCGCCACCACAAACTTATTTTTTCCTCAATGTCTGTGAATGTTGCCCGACGTAAACCTTTGATGCCCATGGTAGCTAAGCTTTCGTTCAGCTTGGCAGCACCACCACCGGTGGCCATTTCACCCCAAACACCCCTTACATTTATTTCGAATCTTTTGGTGCCGTCCTTCATTTCCATTTTTGGAGAGGTGTCTATATGAAATTTCTCTAAGCAACCAAAGCACTGACATAACAGGACAGAGGCCATTCCCTGCTGGCGTACCTCACAAACAAGTCGAAGAGGTGCAGTTCCCACTGTAGCTAGTTCTACAGCCTTTTCACATGTTGCAGCATGTAATGTGAGTCGTCCTATGCTCTTGCCAAGGAGGTCTAAATTTACTATTCTACAATCACCAGTAAAGTCCTCCACTGGAGGGTCACACCTCATAAACTTGGTCCTAAGCCCCGACCCTGACAGAGGTTCTGCTTGGAAAAAACTTTGCTCCTTCATGCCCTTGGTACGTGATGAAGGTCTTGTCCCAGAGGCTCCGGTGGCTTTTGCCGACACCGTCGATACACCTCCAGCATTCGTAGGCATGGTAGGTAGGCCGACAAACTTCATTTTTGTATCAGTTGTCCTTTCAACATTGTACTGAACAGTAGGTATGGATAAATCAGGGCTGGACTCTGGCAAGTTATCAGGACCACTTGTGGTGGGACATAAATGCCTATCTTTATGTAGCCATTTGGCTGGATTTGGCCTATGATTAAGCCTTTTACAGCGTGGCATTTTTACCCAGTTGAAACGTAGTTCGACGAATTGCTGAAACTGTTCTGAATTGACGAAGAGAGACAGCAGACTCTATGAAAATATCAGCATGTGAACCTAGCAGACGACGTAAAACAACACGTGGCGAAAGCAGCGTACATGCGGAAACTATGATCATTGATGATATAAATAGAACACATTGGGGTCAGAGGTCAGGCTAACGTGAAGGCACGATTACGAGGAAAATAATGAACGCATACTTACAACAATGGATTCCAAGCATTCCTTATGTTTTACTTGTGCATCATAATCGTTGGCCGAATGCAGAAAGGCAACTAGATCATTTTTAGGGGTGCCATTTCAACTGTCCGAATGAACGCCATCACCATCCACCATGTTGAGACGACTCACTTCCGGCACGATGAGGGCGGACAAACTTACGAGAAAAGTAGTTCTACAAA
>NMRB01000289.1:99513-116159 GCA_002633025.1 Notospermus geniculatus
CCGGACTCGAGTCGTAATCATGGTCCGAGAATGTTGAATATTCTTCTGACCAGGTTTAGGTTGGGTTTTACGACGCTCAAATCGGACTTGCATAGAAGAAATATAATTAATTCTCCCGTGTGTGATTGTGGTACTGCTTCAGAGACCTATGTCCATTACTTCCTGCACTGTCCATTGTATACGTTTCCTAGGGTGAAGCTCTTCCAAAGTATTAGTGTTCAATTGAACATTACTCCTGCTGACATTACTCGAATTAGCGATCAAAACTTGATTGCTATGCTGACCAAGAATCCTTTTGCTTTCGATGCCACTTTTCAATATATTTCCGAAACCAAGAGGTTTTCTTAATTTGTCCGCCCGAGTTGGCTGACGACTGCTTCCCTTTTGTTCATAGCAATTGTAAATTCCTTTTCTATCCCTTGTGGAGGCACTCGCCATTCATCTCAGCTCGACAATTTCCTTGTTTACTTTTGAACGTGTTGTCAAGTTTATCGTCGGATGGCATTGTTTCAACACTACCAGTTCGCTTCAGGACATGGTTACTTCTTTCACCTTCCACTAGCTTTTGGGCCTTTCACTTCATAACAGTAATGTATCATATTCATCACTCACTACATTGGGTTTCATTGTTCCGCCTAATCGTCATCATGTAGCGAGTGGGTAGCCATAATGCACTTTTTGGGCGGCACCCACTCTGTAAACTTGTTAATAAATAAATAAAAAATACGGCCGTGGTTAAGCTAGACAAAAAGGACAATTTACCGGACATTGTGGTGTCAGCATATAATCTTGCATCTTCGATAATCGAAGGCCGATCTGCTCTCCACTGCGTTACATCGCACATCACCCTTCGAGAAATAGACCAGTCGACGGCGTATCTTGGCACCATGCCAACTTTACCGGTCGACCAATCATATGACACTTTATATCGGGTCTTCGGCTACAACTCTTTGTACCACGATTCAAATTTTACAACACCGATTCTGATTTGCCTCTTCTTCTCGAGGCGGCAGATACGCCGTGGACCGGTCACTTTCTCGAAGGGTGATGTGCGGTGTAACGTAGTGGTGAGAAGATCGGCCTTCGATGATCGAAGATGATAATCTTGGTGATATCCCCAAATTTCACCCGGAGGAGTTGAATCAGAACTCGATCATTGAAAGACTAAACCGCATCGAACAGAATATTAGGGCATTTCAGGAAACCGTTGATAACGTCGTGGCCGATAATGTCGCTATCAATGACAGAATTTCGAACCCGACGTGGAGAAAAGCAGACAGGAGATACCGAAGAGCTCTGAATCGTCAGTGCCTACCACAGATAAGCGGGAAGCGATGGACACCGAGACTTCAGTCATGTCAGTAGGGGATAGAAATGTGCCTTCCGAGATCAATCCTCCAACGCTCCAAGCTCTAGTGCCGCTGTACTCTGATGTAAGCAGGCGGGTTCCAGAATTCACGAGTATCTACGACACTACAGTACGTGGCTCGACAGGGCGCGGTCGTGGTCGCGGGCGCGGGAGAGGTAGTGGTTGGGTGGCCCCCAACTTACACCCGCAAGTCTTGCGACTACGAGGTAGCACACGATCGCTGGACAGAGAGAGTGAGAGGTCCCAAGAGAGTGAGGGTGACGGATTTGTGCTGTCTAGTTACGAACAAAGGAAAAACCGAAGGTTTGATAGGAGACGACAGAATGTAATAAAAGGTCAGTCAAAGCTTGTCAACGACAGGGTGAGGGGTGCTCCCGAGCCGCTTCGGGACTTATTCGTATTCCGGGTGGACAAATCTACTGACGATGGTGATCTTGAGAACTTCGTGCGGGACCGTGGAGTTAATGTGCTTTCTTTCAATCGTGTGTCTCATCCCGAATCCAAGTTCAAGTCATTCCGTATCTCACTGAGTAAGTCGGACTTCGAGAAGGTCACGCTTTTGTGTTGCCGGCTGGCATTATTGTTCGACAATACGTGCCGCCTCGAACTGGTGCGGGGGATTCTGACTGCTAATATCAATAATGGTTTGTGTACACGTATGGGCATTTTTTCTCTTATTACCAATCATGGCGTTAAGTGCACAAAACAACCCTGGTGTAGTGACTAGTACTATTTCCATGACCACTTATAATTCATTTGGATTCGGTCCAGGAAGGCCTGAGTATGTTTCTAGCCTTCTTGCTAGGTATGACTTCGTTTTCTTGCAAGAACATTGGCTATTTGACAGCCAACTCGAGGTGTTAGAACGATCTGTGGCTAATAGTAAGGTACATGCTATATCCGGTATGAACGAAGATGAATATCTCTCTGGTAGGCTGTTTGGCGGTGTTGCCATAATTTGGCGTAGGGATCTCATACTTGAGGTGAAGTCGGTTGAGGTAAAGTCAAAAAGAGTTTGTGCAGTTAACGTCATGATTGGTGATCTGAAGATCTTAAAGCGAATCAAAAGCGAAAAAAATTGATTTAGAAATAGAATTTGAAAGGGGACGAATTTTCGGGAAAAATGTAAACAAACTTCTCCAGAATGTCAACAAAAGAAATTTTCGTGCGTTCTGATTGGCTGAATTTTCTGTTTACAAACATCATCCAAATGTAAACAAAATCTGCTTTCGATTCGCTTTAATGTGCAGTGTATATATGCCCGTTGATGGTCAATTTCAAGAATTTGTTGAGGTATTGGGGGCAATTAGTGCTCTTTGTGAATCCGAAGGTGTGGATCGAATAGTATTGGGAGGCGATTTCAATGTAGACCTGAGTAGAATAGAATCTCGTAATCTCCTTGCACTGAAATCATTCATGGTCGATGAGTCATTGCAATTAGCTCTTAATTATAAAACTGTCGATTTCACTCATGAAAGTAAGATCAACGGTTCTCGATCAACGATTGATCATTTTATTGTTTCTAGTAATATGTTTCAACAAATTAGCGACTACTACACTCTACATGAGGTAGATAATCATTCCGATCATTCGCCTGCTGTTTTGCATTGCAATACCCCAACCAATTACACAAACGATGCGACTCAGGTACAACATAGGCCTACTAGTAGTAAATGTAACTGCCAGAGAGCATCAGCTGATGATCTCGAAAACTACAGAACTGCTCTTGATAACAACTTAAAGGATGTAATTATACCAGTTGAGGCAGTGGAGTGTAAAGATTACGTGTAAAGATCACCATCGACAAATAGAACAATTTCATCCTTTGGGAATTTCTATGGGATAAAAAGACGCCTCTTTTAAACAAGGAATCATCATGTTTGGGAATATTAGATGGAGGGCTAAATATGATCGATGTAGAGAGCTTCATTAAAATGAAGAAAAATAAAATGGATAGAAACCATTATAAATAGCAAGCCAGAATCATGGAATATATTACCAAAATACTGGTTAGAAATAGGAGATGAACAGCAAGAAATAACTCCAACAGCAACATCTCTTGAACACATAAAAACAAAAAAGATGCCAAGATTTTACCAAAATGCTCTTAAAACATGGATAGATTTTAAGAAAACCCGGGGCATATCAACAACCCAGGATATCTTAAATGAATTTATATTCTCAAATGAAAAAATCAAACAGAACAACAAACCAATAGTCTATAAAGGTTGGATAAAAAGTAATATTCGACAAATAAAACACATTTGGAATGAAAAAGAAAAAAAACGGATAACCTCAAAACAACTACATGTACTTGAAAAACTGACTTCAAAAACCATTGGATGACTCAATACTTGTCCATAAAAATGCCATCCCTAAAGACTGGCTTAAACAACTCCTGGGGGAAGAGCAACAAAAAGTTGAAAGCAATAATATGTTAAAACTGGATGGACAGGGCAAAATATTGATAATAGGGAAACCACTTGGAAAAGCTACAAACATGGACATTAGATTAATTCTGCAGAAAGACTATAAAAGACCTAAAAGTAAAGTTTACTGGAATAATGAATTTGGAAAAACATTACCATGGAAGCAAGTATGGGAAAACCTCAAAAACTCCGGATGTAAAAATAATGTGAACGATTTCCAATGGAAAAGCATACACAACGTAATAAACACCAATGCTAAACTGAAAAAAATGAAAAAAGGGAATGGAATCTGTAAACTCTGTGAAATGGAAGAAGAAGACCAAAAACATCTATTTCTAAGTTGTAGCAAAGTTAAACCACTAGCAGAAAAAAATAAATAACAAACTAGAAAATACGGAATTGCCAATATTGGACTCAGAAAACATAATATTAGGATGGGACCCCAACATCACAAAGAAACAAAACCTCAGGTTTGCAAATTTGGTATATAATTACAAATGGGTAGTCTGGAAAAATCGAAATAATAAAATCTTCAATAATATCACAGACGGAACAAATAATCTCTACTTTCAAATACTACAAGCCGCAAAATAACCCCTCATGCATTTGTTCTTAACCCTGTATGTATTAGTGTAAAATGTGCCACCGCTCTACTGTAAAGATGTAAAAAGATATGTACAAATGTCAAAAGACATGTAAAAATGTAAAAAAATGTGTATATGTATATGGATATATAATGTATGTATGATAATTGTGGAAGGGAATAAAGTTTACAATTCAAAAAGAAAAAAAAATGAACAATTTCATAATGACATTATGAAGGCGTGTCTTGACGCAGGTGATGCAGCAATTCCTCAGTGCCGTTCAAACTC
Organism: Notospermus geniculatus; assembly: GCA_002633025.1. Lineage (NCBI taxonomy): Eukaryota > Metazoa > Nemertea > Pilidiophora > Heteronemertea > Lineidae > Notospermus > Notospermus geniculatus. The sequence goes on from NMRB01000289.1 coordinate 104,184, forward strand.
CCAACGACCAAGCACAGTTCCTGGATGGAACGATGAGGTTAAGGAGTCGAAGGAGATTGCCCTGTACTGGCATCACTTGTGGCAAGATGGTAGTCTGTAGTTTCCGGAATGCTGGAAAGCTGGAAACCTGGAAATATGGAAAGTACCGGAAAGTATGGAAAGTTTATTAAATCCATTAATTGATCACTTTTTGTCATTTTTTTGTGCTGTATATAAAGCTAGCGATCACTCACTTTCAACCAAAAAGCATTATAAGTAAATCCTAGTCATTCAATTACATGTATTTATCAGTAAATCAAATGTACATTTTTATTTAGATTTTTATTACAATTAATATGTTTTATGTGTAAGGACGGTTGAGACATCAGTGTAACGGCCTTAAAACAATAAATATTATTATTATTAACCAAACCCCAAACCCTAACCCCATCTACCCGATATTCGATAAAACCGAAAGAGTGCCTTTCTGGGCCAAGTGCCATTTGCTCAGTTCTCATTTCATAGACACCCAGTTGAACAAGGTGACATCAGACAGGGAAACAGGATATGAAGCCTGCAGGCCTTCTTCCACTGAATGTGTATTTGCATAAATAACGGGTTTCTAAGGTGAAGACGTAGCTTTCTACCGGACTCGAACCCTCGGACCCTCGCATTTGGCATCATTCATCAACACATCATGCCAACATCAACTCCAAAACCACCACCAGTTCTCGTATGACACCCATGCTCTCTTTTTCATGGCTGCCAAACTGAATGATGATTTCCTGGGAGTGGCCATCACCAGACCCCCAGGGCCCCACCCCATACACATGCACACGCCCGAAGAGCGTCACCTTCCTTGTGCACATTTTTTAGATATTTCGGCTCTCCCCAACACACCCCAGCTGCCCTCACACCCTGCTTTAATTACGTAGGCGTAACTGAGTAGCCAGTGTGCGTGGTTTACCTGGTGACGACGACCACAACACATAAGAACAGCAACTTCAAACACGACCAAGAACGTTCCATTGGGATATTCCAGATTTTATACTGAACCTTTGGAATTCCTCACACTTTCCAGCTTTCCAACATACTTTCCAGCTTTCCGGAAACTACAGACTACCTGGCAGGATATCGGTCGTCCACATCAAGGACCAGTTGCCGACTTGAGAAGGGCTACACGAGCTAGATATCATTGTATGGTGCGCCGGGTAAAACGTAATAAGGATTCCATCTCGAGTAATAAAATGGCAGAATCACTTTTACTTAAGGATTACAAAGGTTTTTGGAAAGAGGTGAAAAATAAGGCGAGAAAAAGCAATAATGAGTGTGTTGGTGTTGTGGATGGCATTAATGACGAAGCATTTATCGCCAACAATTTCGCTGAGAAGTATGAAAAATTATACTCTAGTGTGCCCTACGGTGAGAGAGAAATGTCTGATTTATTACTCGAGATGGATTCCAAGATTTTATCACATTGTCAGAATAACGCTTGCACTTGTAAGAATGGTCATGTGGTGACAGCTGAGGAAGTCAGAGTCGCATCAAAGCAGCTAAATAGCGGTAAACATGAAGGCCAGTATAAGATATATACCGACCACTTCATTTACGGTAGCAGTGTCATGCATGAAATTGTGGCTAAATTGTTAACAGCAATTCTCTCTCATGCTTTCACCCCAAAGATTTTCAAAAGTCGACAATATTGCCCATACCAAAAAACAAACGAAAATCACTGTACGAGTCAGACAATTATAGAGGCATAGCGTTGAGTAGCATTTTGGGTAAACTGTTGGATTATATTATCATAGAAAAAAACTGTGATATTTTTAGATCGTGTGACTTACAATTTGGATTTAAAAGCAAAAGCTCGACGGGGCAGTGCACTTTTGTATTGAACGAAACTATTCAATACTATAGAGACATGGTTTAAGGAGTCTACTGTATGCTTCTTGACGCCAGTAAAGCGTTCGACAGGATTCATTATGTTAAATTGTTTCAATTATTGATAAGAAAAGGGTGTTCTCCACTTATCGCTAGGTTTTTGGCGATTCTGTATACAAATCAACAAGTTGCAGTCAGGTGGAATATAAGTGATAGCAAAATTTTCTATGCCAGGAATGGAATTAAGCAGGGCGGTGTCCTTTCTCCGCTTCTATTCTGTGTTTATATTGATGAACTTCTGTGTAAGCTAAAATCCAGCGGTTTTGGTTGTTAAATTGGGGTGTCTTTCTGTGGTGCCTTCGCTTATGCGGACGACATAGTCATTCTATCTCCAACGAGATTTGGATTGCGTAAACTTTTGAGGATCTGTGATGCCTTCTCTGAAAAGTACCACGTTAAGTTTAACGCAGAGAAGAGCGATTTTTTATTTTTTGGTGATAGAGTAGATGAAGAACGCCCTTTTTATTGGCTGGGTAAAACTCTAGAGGTCACCTTGTGTGCTGTCCATCTGGGCCACTTGATTGGTAATAATGTCGAAGGGAAGAAGATTAATAAGGCTGTGGGTGATCTGTACTCAAAGTTTAATCTGCTTTTATCCCAGTTTGGGCACTGTGATTACAACATACGGTATTGTCTCTTCAAGACTTTTACAAACTCTTGGTATGGATGTATTCTTTGGGATATCACATCACAATATGTTCAGAGATTTCACACTGCATGGAGAAAATGTATTCGTAAATTGTTCAGACTCCCATATCGCACACATTGTCAACTATTGCCCTACATCTGCAACGACCTTTCCTCAGATAGACAACTAGAAAGGAGATTTCTTAAGTTCTTCATCAGTGCGTTTAAGAGTGATAACCGTATGTGAAACTGGCCTGTGATTTGATTACAAATGGCAGTAGATCAAATGCTAGTAAGAACTTGAATTATCTGTGTAGGAAATACTCCCTCAATAAGTTTATGTTAGTAGATCAGGATATAGAGGTTACTAATGTGATAGTCGAGGAAGGAAGTCGTGAAACAATAGACACTGCCTTGGCAATAAAAGACATAATGTCTATGAGGGACAGCCATGATTATTCGCTGTTCACTCAGGCGGAATTAGAAGAATTCATCAATATACTGTGCACAGGTTAGGCCTAATAAAGCCATTACTCAAGTGATGTCGTAGTCTATGTAATGCGCCACCACATGTGTGCCGTGGTGGATCCTTTTCTTTCTGGCACCGCTTTCTGATTGTATATGTACTACATGTAACACACACTGCACCTTCTCTACTTTTCTACTTCTTTTGTACGAAATAAATGATATATTTGCACATGAAATAGATGCAAGAAATAACGTCAACGTACGTTATTGTTTGCTTGTGATCTCTTAAACTCTGTGTTGCCCCTCAGTCAGAAACGGAAATACCCAAAGGAATGGTAGGCGGATTCCGAACTTGACGGTGCCCATGTAATATTTTTGAATGTTCCCCATCTGTGATTGTCTCCTTACTATTGTCCGACAGAATTAGCTGCGACTTGACAATAGGGGGCACACGGAGAAACGTGTAAATCTGTCTACCAGTGTTTCCCAAACATACTTAAGTTAGATTTTTGGACAGCGGTAGACTGAATTTAATCCTACTCAACTTGCGTCTTCTGTTTTAAGCCATGGTTGCACTACATAAAATCCCCGTTTTTTGGCCGTCACACCTGGCTTCAAGAAATGTCGTGTCTGAAAAACATGGGTTTTGAACACCGCAAGCTCGCCGTGCTTTTCGAAATCCCCGTGTTTTCGTTAGTTCTTAGCACGGCTACAGAAGGCGCAGCCATTAAGTGACGTCGTTTTCGCGCCTCCAACAACGTGTGCCAGTACAGAAATGACCGAAGAGTCAGTGCATGCAGCACACCTGTCGCCGGGCTACTTAACTACAATGTAGTAATAAGTGTGGCCTCTCGCCGGGCTTTTCGTACACACGGGTTTGACACCCCTATGGAAAAACATGTACAAGCAGGTGGGTAAAAGACTGTCAAATACATAGCCTGTTGTTGGAGTGCATAAACGGGTCTCAAGTGCATATTATAATGACTTCTTCCAGAATTGCATCACCAGCAACTTTAAGTGCTCACTGTATATTCTTCATCTTACCAGAGACTTTCTGAAGCAACGTAAATGACTAACACACATGTATCTGTCTCGATGGTTCGTAGGACGTGAATGGTCAACCGGAAAGTTTCAAGGAGGGAGACGAGATCAGAACATACGTTGGACACATTGGGTGATATCCAAGTCAGCGAAGACACGGATGTTTGTAAAGATAATCTGAGCACTAATGAAGTGAATGTTGTTTGATAGGCCTACATAGAGGCTTTCATTATAGAATAATAACGCCCTCAAAGGGACTTTATCGAATCGTTGAGAAATGTCCACTGTCGTCAAGTTAGTCAAAAGAATTCTGTTCTAAATGCAGTGAAAGCATTTCACCACCTATTATTTCGTCAAACAATGCCTTGTTTGGGTGAATTGAATTTTGATCTTAAATAAAATATCATTGCATGTTGTTGTGTTTTTTAACGTTACCTGCAAGCTTGCATTCACCATGCAAGGAAGACAATTGAGAGAAACTAATTTCAGCACCATTTTGGATGAGCGGTGGTGCTCATCATCCAAACGTACCTTCCTGTCATAGAGACCAACCCTTAAAAAAGATTTCAGGTCAAGCGAAATCAAATTTAAGAGGGCCACCAAAGCCGCCATTTTGGATGATGAAAACCAGTAATTACCACAGAATTGGTTGTGGCGTTAGGATTCATCACATCAAACAGCCGAAGCAAGAAGCAAGATTCCCGATGGTCTATTTTGTGTTCTTGTTTTTTTCCCGCCGACCACTAGGTGCAACGTAAAAGATATTTAAATGCTGACGCCCTGTATTTTCAGGATATAGGCCTCTATGTAGGCCCTATCTCTTGTTCTACTGTTGCATCAATAAAAGGTTTTATTTCTTTTTTACCACATTTCACTTTTTTTATCCCCTCCCCCTTGAATTTCTGTGATGCATAGCACGTAACACTAGGGAAAAAATTAAAAAGTCAAAGATTTTTGTATTTTATTTTTATTTTTATTCCCTCCCCTCCTAGATACATGTATGTTTCGGCCTGAAAAATCCGTAATCCAATAAACATAAAAAGTGTGGCCTTAATGAGTGACAAGTTTCCATCAAAGCCCACAGAATCTGGTTTCCTATCATATTCCATTTTTGTTAGCCCGCTTGGCCGCAAGGCCCAGCAGGGCTTACGCTGTGGTTGGGGTCATTGAGTTTGTGGTCTGTCGTGCGTCAATTACGTACATGTACGTACGTACGTCCGTAAACTTTTGGTTTATTAGCGCTCTAGCGCCTTTATTTTTTGGGGAATCTTTTTGATCTTTCGTGGGTGTGTATATGGGCCTAAGATCTAAGTCGAGTTCGATTTTGAGCGTGGTTGGATTCCAATTTTGGCCTCCAGGGGGCGTTTTGTGAAAAATTTCAAAGGGCTGTATTTTGATAATGGTTCGAACTACTGTGTTGAATTTTTCTACACATTTATCTCTAGGTAATAGCAACGTACAGACAAAATTTCGTTGAAATCTGATTCGCGACTTTGCCACTAGGGGGCCAAAACCAAAATCACTAAAAGTGTTATTTCTCCCTTACCAAGAGATGGATCTTTGTCAAATTTTTATCATGGGTATATCTAATGAGGATACATAAGATAACACTTGAGTTTTTGAATTTGACCTACTTTTCAAGGTCACAGGGGTCAAAGTTCTTCTGAAATTACGAAGTTGGCTCTTTTTGTAACGGTTGCTTTGAAACTTCGTACATATCTACCTCTTGATTAAAACAACTCACAAACGAATTTTCGGTGAAATCTGATGCTTGAATTTGCCACTAGGGGGCCAAAACAAGAAAACATAAACTGCTATTTCTCCCTAACAAAGTGATGGATCTTCGTCAAACTTCTATCAAGGGTAAATAGGATACATAACATAATACTGCTTCCAAGCCAAGCGGGCACAGTGCCATTGGCACTATTTTTCATTTTTTAATTGACACATGCTGAAGACAGGCCGGGTTCGGAACAAGTATCGTCCAGGTGTAACAGTAAGAACGTCACCCTGTAAAAAGTGTCGGCTGCTATTATTCGATGCGGATTAAGGTGCATGCTATAGAAACCAATCGCAAGAGATTAGAAAGTTACAATGCATTCTTTTCTTCGCTGATGAGTTTTTCCTGGGGACATTCCCAACCAACCAGTTCTGTTCTCGGAGGCCTTGTCCCTCTTGAATTCCTTAAGCGTATACAGAGGGTGTGGAGGGTGGCTTCTTCACGAACAACGAACAACGCCATTGTGGCCACAACAATCCAGCCACCGGGTATCCTACAGCGGCCTACATCTCAATGACATTTTTCACTTAAAGTGGAGATTCAGCAAAGAATTCAATTACCGACACCCAACCTAACTGGCGAATGCGGAAAAAATGAAGTCGAGTTCAAAGAGTTACCCCAACAAAACAGCAAACAGCCCAAGTTGGGATCTCGCGTGATATGACATCAAAATCGACTTTCGCGCAAACTAATTGACCTCGCTACATTTGTGGGCAAGTTCGGCCACATTTCTGGTTGGGAGAGGCTCGGCTACATTTCTGGGCGATCCGGCTACATTTCTGGTTTGGGCTACATTTCTGGACGGGACTACATTTCTGGTTGACAGAGCATGTGAAAAATGTAACTGGTAGGAAAACTGGCTACATTTCTGGTTGACGAGATCTTGGCTACATTTCTGGTTATAACAACCCGGTAGTGACGCTGTCTACATAGACTATTGCCTTAAATTCCAATGGGCCACGGCTCCACACTGACCAAGTAGAAGTGACACAGACTGAAAAGGCTTTTCGTCAGCATTTGGGGTGGCGAGGTAAGTTTAGAAAATTCTGTTTTGGGGAGAATGAAGTAAGTGTCAAAAAATGCAATTTAAGATGTACCAGAGAGACCTCTGATTAGCTCTGGAACAACTTAAATCCATTTGCCTCCTAGAATTTGCTCAAATCCCCTCCATGAAATCCATCACTACATGTATATACATGTGGTTACTTTATTTCTGCTGGAGTACTGTTCTGATTTGTCATGTACACTCATGGAAAAAAGTAAATTGACAACAGTTTTTCTTGAATATCTCCACACCAATGGGTCACAGAAAATTGGTCCCAACATGTAGTTAGCAAACTTTCCTTGCTATCTAATGGTATCAGCGTCAAATAAATCTGCTGAAACGCCCTTTGAGAGAAGGAATTTTGTAAAGGCATATTTTTTACCACTTCTTTATTTGCATGATTTGACTCAAAAATTGTATGTCACTCTGTAATACTAAACGAGGCCTTTCATTAATATATCCCATAATTTTCATCTGTTCTGTGTAGAAATGTATTTTGTTTTTACAGATTTTCTTCATTTATAACTATTAATCCACAATAAGTATCCAGCTCATTCACCTCTGGGATGTCTACTGGAAAGTGCCTGAGGAAAACCCTGGTTCGGGTCGAAAATTTGCGAAATTCGGAGACTACTTTACTTATACTTTCCACCCTATAACTCTAATATAATAGGAGCTGTCAACGAGTTGACCACTAGGTGTCACTACGGCCCAGTTCAGTGCATCTAGCGGACCCAGTCGTTATCGATCGAGCAGCGATCACAATAGATTTCCTGTACATTTGTCCGCTAAGACTGTGCTGCCATCTGTTAGCAATATGCGCGGCTGACTGCTCCTATTACTCTGACAATACATCGAGCCTTTCATAGATGTCAGTGCGTTGAAAACCGGAAACAATTTTGTCGGCAAATGGAATATGGTGAAAAATGGACCCCTGTCTGTTCGTTGAATACTTTCTGGGATTCATGGGATGTGCAGACCTATGACGAAACCTTATGTCCGCGTTAAATCTGCTCACAAAGTGATTACTTTTGACGGTACCACACCTTGGGGGTCGAGTTACTTCTAAAATATCTAGTAAATAATCTAGATAGACTATAAAATATTGATCGCTCATTAGGTGATGAATTAGGCCGACGGCTGGATCTTTTTCTTGTAAAGTGACTAACTGCCTAAATGAGCCTGTCTCACTATAGTTGGTGTTCTCCTGGTAGAGCCGAACCTTCACAACATAAGAACCAGTTTTTCTGATTTCACTGGCCAACTCAATTACCACAAAAGCAAAGTTAGTTTTCGACATGATTTCTAAAATTTGACAGAGTGCAAATAACATTTTTACCTTCGCCTCATTAAACCTACATGTAACTTCTATTTGGGTCACGTTCAACAGACTTATCATCATACCATCAGCAGTCAAGATCCTCCTATAGTCGGCTATCAATAACAGTGTCGTCCTGGGGATATCGTCCGCACAAATCAGGAAGGCACGAACACCAAACAAAAGAACTGTCACATATTTGCCATTGGTTAAGGGGCATATCCGATCATAAGGCGACGCTAATCTGAAAGACCCCAGTATTTTACCTTTCTTGATGTCAACGATCAGAAGTTTGATAATGATCAAATCACGTCTACCCTTCAACTTCCTAATCAAAAGATAATCGTTCAATAATAAACCTTGGGGACTCGTCGACCTTCGAAAGTAACGCGTTATGCGTTATGCGTTCCCTGTACGTCAGGTAATTTCGTTCGTATATTATTCTTCTGTAGTTTGGAACGAGATATTCAAGGGCAACCAAAATGATTTCACCGGTGAGAAAATTATATAGAAGCAATTCGTACTTTGAATGTCTGTACCTAATATGTGGAACGAACTCAGCGGACCCAATATATCGGTATTTGATATTTTTTTGGGCCTGAAGCAAGAAAGCAATGAGGAATATGAGTACCGGTACATTAAGTTGTTTTAAGCTGTTGGTACGTGTACGTACTCTTTGGGAAAAGCATCGTCAGGTGCAGTGGCGAAGAGACAAATCGTCGCCTTTTTTTACCGGGATTGTTTGGTTCGTCTAAAATTTCAGGAACAGATCTATGTATTGCCAGTTTGTCTTCCCATCACTTCGTTTCGACTTAACTTCTCTATACAGCGTCCCATCGGAGCCCATCTTGAAGCAAAATCTTTCAGCCTTTGGGACAAGGAATCCTCTGGGCATTATGACATAAACACCATCAATTTTATGGTCCTTTGTGACCCCATCGCGGGGCTTGCATACACCTCTCAGTCCAAGAATTACGAACCGTGGATACAATACAACAATAATCATGTTGTTTTGATAGTCCATCCCTGTCGTGAAAGTTACAGTTCGTGGAACCGCTGGAATTTCAAGTGTTCGAACGCTGTAGGCCGAATCATACCTGCGGTAGTGATTCTCTTTCTTTTTAAAATATTGAGTTGAGAACCGAGCGCCAAATTCGGCATTATTGGTTCTATAGACAATATTGGGCGATTGTAATGTAATGCAGGAGGAAACCGGAGTGCCCGGAGAAAACCTGCGCTGTCAGAGAGAGTCGCCCTCTCTATCACATGAGACACGGACCCGACCGGGAATCGAACCCGCGACCTCAGAGGTGACAGGCGCCGATGTTTCCATTGCGCCACTCTGACAGCCTGCGGTAGTGATTTATCCGTACTACCCGCCGCGTACGTGAGATTATAGCCTGATACTGAAAGTAATCCGCATTTAAACCAAAGTGTCCTCGCTGCTGCTTATCCTCAAGAGGAACGTGGACACAGTTCGTGAATGTCAGATTGTCGACATCGCCGTGAATCTGAACCTTACATATCTGTGAGCCAATACTGCAACCAATGATGCTGTATTCCTCACGGAAATTCACAAAAAGATCCCCTTGGTCAATACAGGGCCCGGGGAGAGCAATATGGTTAGAAACCACCCCTGTCCTGATGTTGTAAAACTGAACACAATACTGTTGTCCCTTTTCTTTACATATCATTCTTATGTATAATTTAAGGAAAAGTCCTTCTTCCACCAAGACGGCATCAGCGAATAACCTTGTTTTGTATAATACACGATACAGGTTGTCTCTGGTCGTTAGACCGAGGGTCTGGCACGAAACGCAATTCTCATTGTAGTGACCTCATTTCGATGATTCGAAATGAGGTCAGCTTCGCTGATTGGCTAGTCACTACCAATGTATTATGCATGCATGCATGAAGTGCAGTGTAGTTGTGTTCTACGTCATCAGTTGTAGGTAGATTGTCCGCCATGATGGTTTTACAACATTACAAGTCAAAGTAACCATACGGACCAGACTCTAATATTGGAAATTTATTGGAAATTGCAAGATCTGGTGGCACGAGACTATACTTTTCGTTACCACACAGCACGAGAGGTTTGTGACTTAAGCACACCTAGTGGCAGAATGGTACACGGTGTTGGGATTCGCCAATTTTGACTCTAGAGGACTCTCATGGCAATAGAGGCTCTTCACGTGATGTCGCACCCTAATTTGCATACATTATGTAGAATTGGTGCGGCCATATTGGCCGTCAGTGTAAATAGGCTTTAGTGAAAGAAATCGAATTTTAACTTCGTGGAACATTTCCCAACATTTCTCATTATTTCAGTTTAAAATATATGATTTGTCAAATACAATCACATGTTCTGCAGCTGTCTGATGACTGGATGACATAGGCCTTTGTGACATAGGCCTACAGGCCACGATTTTTTTATTTGTTGGTTTACGGATTTTTTCCCTGGAAACCCCTGACAGGAGGGAGGAAAATAAATATAAAAATATTTTTTTCATTTGGTTTTCCTGGAAACCCTTGACAGGAGGGGGAAATAATTGTAATCATTTTATTAATTTTTGTCGAAACATGTAACAAACACACTTCCCAGATCTGGTACAATGATATGTTTATCCATTACTAAAGTTTGAAAGTTGGATGCCCATGGCATTATTATGCGTGGATTTTCTCAGGAAGAAATGTCCAATCTCTCATGATGAGCAGCAGCTAGAATGTTGTTACTTGGTAGAAATAAGTAGTAGATATCCTCTATATGTTTGCCGAATTTAGCTGGTATTGCACTTTAAATATGGCCGCCAGTCGTCCGCCTTGAAAAATGTATTTTTGCTCATACCATGAAAAATACCACAAAGAAAGTTCCAACCTGGTATGATAATTCCCTGGAACATATTGACTTGACACTTGTTGTTCGTTGTTCGGGTACATTCACTCAGGTGAACACATGGTCCATGGACCATTTCATTGAAAGATAACGATATCTTCAAATATAAAGCCCCGTTTAAGGCCTGTGTCCACTAGTCCGGGTTACCGCTGCGGTTTGCCGCGCCGGGATTTTTTCACAGGGTTTTGGATAATCCTTCGATGGTTTAACAATACATAACGTGTTAATTGTCCCAATTCCTGTGAAAATCGGCCCAGCGCCGCAAACCGCACCGGAAACCGTTGTAGTGGATACAGGCCTTTATACAGAGCACGGTTTGCGGTCCGGCATCCGGTGTGCGTTTTCCGTCCAGAATGCCTCAATGTATTTTCTTATAACCGTTTATACAGAGCGCGGCCACCGCACTCGCCGTTCCGGTGTCCGGACGCTGCGCCGCATTGAATGCCTCCAGAGCAATTTCTGTACCGCCGCCGCAACGCCGGACGGGCCTGAACCAATCAGCGGACTGTTTTAATACCACGTGAGGAAGGAGACTGTCACGATTTGCTGCCGTCGAGAAAACCGTGCCCGTCGCTGCCCGTTCACCGCATCCTGTTGGAACCATTGTGTTTCACAGGTCGGCGCTAGGCGGCGTTATGGACGCACCAACCTGTGTCCGCACGAGCCGCATCACGCCGAATTTGGCGTAAAAAGTAATACGCGGACACATCACCGCCTCAACTCGGTAATCACGTGATCTACTACGCCACGAAAGTAAATCCTAAGAAAATAGCGATATGAGGCTTATTTCTTGCAGACTTTGCCAATAATTGACGGATTTGTCATTTCTGATGAGAAATTGTCACAGACATGACATTGTTGAGAAGAAAAGGATGCTATTTGGG
>NMRB01000289.1:125801-147253 GCA_002633025.1 Notospermus geniculatus
GCCGCAGTTCTTAATTATTTCACCGAGAGTCTTCATATCTTGCATAAACGTGTATTAGAGGGGTACCTTCAAAAATACCGAGTTTCGGCCCGATCAGACATCCAATATGGCCGCCAGGTGGCGTAACCTGAAAATCATCCAAGTGCTAAAACTCAGGATCGGCTTGACCCAGATTGCTCAAACTTGATATTTACCTCCCTCTTGATGACCTTTACAAGCACGTCAAATTTCGGCCTGATTAAACTTCCAATATGGCCGCCAGGTGGCGTAACCCGAAAGTCATCAAATGTGCTATAACTCAGGAATGACTTGACCCAGAGCGCTCATATGTGCTGTGTGGCTCCCTCTAGATGACCTTTATGTGCATGTGAAGTTTTGGCCCGATCGGACATACAATATGGCCGCCAGGTGGCATAACCCCAAAATCATTAAAGTCCTGCAACTTGGGAATGACTTGACCCAGATTGCTCATAACTGACATGCACCTCTCTCTGTCATTACACTATTATGTTCAAACGGGTGAGCACATGGTCCATGGACCATTTCATTTCCGCTACAGCGGATTCCGCTGCGGTTTGCGGCGACGGAACCATGTTTACAGGGTTTTGGATAATCCTTCGTTTTTTTAACAATACATGCCCTGTTAATTATCCCAATGCCTGTAAAACTGCTGCGGCGCCGCAAACCGCAGCGGAATCCGTTATAGTGGAAACAGGTCTTTACCATTGTTTACTGCCACAAACCAGGGCGGAAACCGGTGTATTGGATACAGGCCTTAGGCCTACTTAAGGGTTGCGAGGTTCAAGCGTTGTCTCCCAGTCAGTAACGGAAATATCCGAAGGAATAGTGGCAGGCCTGTTCAGAGCTTGACGGTGCCCGTGTAATGTTTTTGAATAATCCACACCTTTGAGTGTTCCCTTACTATTGCCTGATGAAATATTGCGACTTGACAGTAGGGAACACACGGAGAAACGTGTCGATCTTAGTGTTTCCCAAACGTACATGTAGTTGGAAACACCGCAGGTGATTCGACCCTGCAAATCTCAGCTTGAGCTGGTCGCCTTGAAAAAATATGCTTTCGACGCTGACCACTCAACCATCAAGGCTGCTCGATCTGGGCCGACCGCACAGAAAGTCCGATAGTGCTTTCGGGGCCTATCGGCGGTTAATTATGGGAAAATGCGTTAGAACTAACTGCCGATTGGCGCCGGTAGCACTATTGGACTTTCTCTGCAGGCTGCCCTGGACGGTACCGGTGTCTTATGTTTATTTTTTTTATCATTCTCATTAGATCGTCTGCTTATTCGCTGATCCAAGATAAATTTTGGCGCAGTAGACAGAAAATCAGGTTTGCGTCTGTTACACGCATATCATCCAATATCGCAGGCTCACCTCGTTTTAAATCCGCTCTGTTCCAAACGAACCACCGTCGGTACGCGCATGTGACAATCGCGATCATCGGCGGAAGTCGGAATTCTCCAAAATCCAAATTCGGAGATGTCGGCAATCGGCGCAAAGTTCAACATGGGCAAACTGCCAAGCTTGGAAATGTGCACAAGTCAGTGGTAAATAATCCACGTCGTAGTTACCTAATGTTAGGGTCATTTGAACAGCAAACACTCCAATGTTGTGCCCAGTCAACTGGTAAATATTCGGCCGTGTTCAAAAAGGGTGATCATCGAGCGATTAAGACTTTAATAGACGCATGTAACTTCACTAAATGCACTCACCTCCACCATGCATTTGACGAAGTTACACGCGTCTAATTCTTAATTCTTTGAATACGGCCCATTGTGTTTTGTGGTTTAATTATTGTGTTCATCTTATGTTGTCTTTTGCACAGACCCACAGACCAGCAATTTGCCTATGTTGCAGTTGGGGTGAATCATACTTCACCGATCTTTGACGATAGTGGTCGCTAGTTGGTCAAGATCCAAGCTCAGATCAACAAAACCTTGGTCACTCTCTACTTGTGAACTTCAGAGAGACTTAGCACTAGCCATTCATGAAACCGCATGTCTAAATGCTAAATAAATATTCGAAATAAATTTCCGTACAATACGCTTCATAGTAGGTGTAATATGTAGATTGGATTATATTCACATTGTAAATTCTTTGCTTGAATGCACGGATCATCATCGTCAACACGGGTATATGACACAAGCCTGGTGGCGACAAGGTTAACGTATAGCAAACACTTTGCAAACAGTTGGGGGCCATTGGGACACTTCCTTGTGCCATTTTAGAATTCCTAAACCTCAATGATAGGTCACTGCTCTGCCACCAGAAAAAAGTATGGCACAAGTAGGCCTAGTTGAATCCAGGCGGTGCTATCCAGGCGAATGGCTAGTATTCATAAAAGTTAGCAAATGCTTTTACTTAAGATTTGCACGGCATGGTCCAATGCAAATGTACCACAAAACTTAAAGTAGAAGCATTTGATAGCTTTTATGAATATCAGCCATTATCACAATTTTACCAGACTTTCCAAAGCAAGGTTAATCACCAACACATCTGTCTCGATCTGGGTCTCGATGGCTCTTAGGAGGTGAATGATCAATCGGAACGTTTCGAGGGGGGAGACGAGATCCGAACATACGTTGGACACATTGGGTGATATCGAAGTCAGCAAAGAAAAACGGATTAATCACAACACTACATATACATTTATAAAGATAATCTGAACACTACTGAAGTGAATGTTCTTTGATAGGCCTAGATAGAGGTTTTCATTATAGAAGAATAACGCCCTCAAAGGGACTTTATCAAATCGTTGAGAAATGTCCACTGTCGTATGTGAAACAACGAATCAAGTACAAAGTTCTTCTCCTAGCTTACAAGTGTCTTCACCAACTTGCTCCCCCATATCTCTCAGAACTACTCACTATCCATACTACTTCACGAACTCTGCGCTCGTCATCGGCTCCCCGCCTGTCGATTCCCAAGGCCAATGCCATGTCAGTCGGTGGCAGAGCCTTCTCAGTTGGAGCTCCTCAGTTGTGGAATCAACTACCCGCATCTGTGAGGAACTGTACCTCTCTCAATTCCTTCAAGGGTCAGTTGAAGCAATTTCTTTTCTGTGAGGCCTCCAAGCGCTTTGAGCGGCCAGTATTGGCTGGATACTGCGCTATACAAGACGCATGTTGTTATTATTATTATTATGTATCTAGCACAATAGTCAACAAAGTTATTTTCTGAATGCAGTGAAAGCTTTCCACCAGCTATTATTTCGTCAAACAATG
Source organism: Notospermus geniculatus (assembly GCA_002633025.1). NCBI lineage: Eukaryota > Metazoa > Nemertea > Pilidiophora > Heteronemertea > Lineidae > Notospermus > Notospermus geniculatus. The sequence goes on from NMRB01000289.1 coordinate 129,044, forward strand.
CCCTGCTTGTGACGAATTGAAGTTTGATAAAATATTCATTTAATGTGATGTTTTTTTAACGTTATGTCCGCTGTACACGATCAAATCTTTCATCCAATTTTCTGAATATGCTCAATAAAGGCCTACATGCGGGTTTATACATTGAAGCCCTAATAGGCCCTGACTCTGGACGATTTCCAACAAAATTGGATGTGTACAGCGGACTTGGATTCATCATGAAATGAAGACAATTGAGAGGAGCAATGGTGCTTATCATAGAACGTACCTTCCTGTCATAGAGACCAACCCTCAAAAAAGATTTCAGGTCAATCGCCCAAAGCTTTCTCATGATACATGTACATGTACATGAACTTGGCATCAATAATCATATAGCCTAAATATGCATTAAAAAGCTGCTTCTAGAGGCCGTTAAAGATTTATCAAATCGAACAGCCGAAGCAATTCACCCTGGAGACCGCAATATTGGTCATGATGCTAGTACAAGTTATGACTAGATCCCTGTGGCCACTTGTGGCGCTGCATTATTGTTGCTTGAAGGCAGAGCTAACAATCAATTCTATAATCTGATTTTTCCAAATTTTCCGTGTTCTTCTGCTGGGAGACGAGGGTCGTGAGCGCTTCACGTCCGGCAGGCCAGGGTTCAAAGAGTTAATCATCTACGTTTTTCACAAAGCACAGAGAATCTGGTTTGGTATCATTTTTTTAATAATTGAACTGCAAAGACCAACTTGGACCGTCCTGCTGTAACAGTAAAGAATATTCCGTGTAAAAAGTGCCCGCTTCTATTTCGATGTCGCAAGAGATTAGAATGTTACAAACAGAATCTGCTGTTCTTCGAAGGACCGTTTTTCCTGGTGACATTCATTCCGTTCACACCTGTCGTTTCGCCATCACTTCTGTTTGGTATGGTGATTTCCACTGGCAATGTCTGCGTGGAAATGTGAATGCTAACGATGATTGCGTGATTACGGATTTCAATAAAATTAAGATCCCTGAACATGTGAGCTGGCAGCACAGAAAATCAATGAAAATCATTGCTCTCCCCTGACTCTATCCCCCTGGGCTTGGGTTGATACAAAGGGTAGTGACCTCGGGGTTCGCCATTTCCTTGGAGGTCAGATGATTTTCCGCTGTTTTCCCCTGTGGTTGGGGCCATGACCCCTGCGTCGAGGTTCCGAAACTACTGACATCCCCATCATAGTATACCATATCTTCAACGTTGTCCATCAAAAGATAAACTCTTCCCGCTATTCACTGTAATCCCTGGGGGTAGTGGGATCATAAACTCCGACACCACTCACATCCGCACCTTATATCCTACGTATAAGATGATTAGCGCGGTGGCATAATGGTTAGGTCTGTGGACTCTCAACTGGCCTGAAATGTCCATAGTGTGCGCTATGTTGTGCCTGCCCTTTGGTTTCTACAGAAAGGTTTCTGAATCATAGGCTGGGGTAATAATGTGTGAAGCGCTTAGAGAGCGTAATACGCTATGAAGTGCTATATAAGAACTCACCATTATGATTAAAGCAATGTGTTCGCAAGGTTGAAAATGAAATCTCCTTCAACTATCGCGACCCACGATAGCACCCGAATTTCATTCATAAATGGCGGGGTTCTTGAAACTGATCTCGTGTGATTTCTAGCAGCTTTGAATCATCAAATTACGGTATCGTCAACGTTTTATTAAAAACTTCCATGAAAAATCGTTTATAAATATTATTTCAATGAATTTGGTTGACATTAGTATTTACTGCCAGAAAAAATTCAAAATCTGACGGGGATTTCGGAGAACGAGATCGACTGACTAACAATAAACATGGCTCCGAAAAAAGCAAAATTCGCGTCACTGCTGCAAGTTTAGCCTGATGGTTTTCTGAGCAGAAGGTCCCGGGTTCGATTCCCAGTCCTGACCAAGAAAAAAACACACTCGCTTGTGACCTTGAGCAAGTCACTTTGCCTCACTTGCTTCACCCCACCCATGTGTAAAAGGGGTACCTGGCTGGTAGTGATGGTCTATGTGAATGTAAGTCCAAGAGCGGTGAAATCAGCTGCCGGGACTGTAATACTCCCCGGGGAGTGGAGAAAGTTAATTGGAATGAACAGACCTATAGCTGGGGGTAATAATGTAAAGCGCATTGAGCAGGTCAACTGGAAATGCGCTATATAAGAACTAACATTATTATGAAATATGATGATATTCAAAGTTTTAGCTGCATTGTGTAGACGGAAATCTGAACAAGCATGGACATCATCATACATTGTATGATGATGTTTTGAACAGATGTATGATCGTGTAGACAGGCCTACATCCAACAGCACACAACAATTATGTTTGGCTTTGTTGGAAGACATGTGTTGTATCGTCTGGACTGGCTCATTCAGCAGTCTCCAACCAATGTGCCAACAGCAACCAACCTGTTGGGAAAAGAATAAACATGCTTATTCTTTTTCAACAACACCCAACATGAGTGTGTGATGTTGGATAGTGTGGACGGCCTCATCCAACAAGATCAAACCGGGACCAACATCAAAGGTGGATGCTGTTGTATACCTGAAGTTGTATCGTGTAGACTATGATGCTACGTTCAGTAGGTAGGCTACACTACTAACTCACGGTCAACACCATCCTTTGCGGGTATTCGAAAAACATGGACGATGGACGGTGGATGATGGACGATGGACGGCTCCTTTCAGCATCATCGATCTCCACCGCGTGGATGATTGTCTCATTTCGACATACCTCCCAGTCGGGTCTCAGCCATGCTCACTGTTGGCAAGCATGATCGCCAGAGAAGTCTCCTGGTTTCTATCATCGGTTTTACCGCCATTGATTGATCATGTTTATCGTAGGCCTGATGCTGTGCCAGTCAAGAAAACAGTGCCCCCCGCTCGGCGCCTCTGCCTCAGTGGGAAGGCGGCACACGTTATGGGAAGCCAAATCGAAAATAACTGCATGACCGTATTTTGATATTGCATGATCGTATTGTAGACCTATATATGTCAGGAGCGCGTGACAATTCAGGAACACGTGACCACAAAACCCATGACGTCATCATATTTGGAATGCCGAAGTGGAATTTATCCACACTTTTTATGTCTCGAAGTCGCCTCTTGAAAAATGATTCCGGGGAGCGCGAGACTAATCTTGATATTGCATCACTCGAAAATATAGAAAAAAACAACAATGCGCATGCGCGACCATGAATATCCTCGCATTTTAAAGTCAAAATTCTTTTTAAGCAAAAAATGACGAAGCATATAAATAATAACGAAGAAGCAAAACCATTTACTTTTATTATGTGCTCAAACTGCATGAACACACTCATGATTAAAAAGTTTGATTTTGAGTACAAGTGATGTGCAGGTTTCGAGAATGCCAAAGTGTACCAAAGTTAGTGAGGAGACTTGGCAGCTCCCCAAAAGTTAGAGAAGAGATTTGGCAGCTCCCCAAAAATGAAATATGATACCAGAGCCCGATTCTGTGTGCTTTGGTGAAAATTTGGTCACTCATAGATGAAAAAACAAAACATTTCTTACTCTTGCTTCGACTGTTCGATGTGATGAATCTTAATGCCACAACCAATTCTGTGGTAATTATTGGTTTCATCTCCAAAATGCTGGCTATTGTGGCCATCTTAAACTCGATTGCCGCCAATTTCATATATCTTGAGAAAGCTTTGGGCGATTGACCTGAAATCTTTTTTGAGGGTTGGTCTGTATGACAGAACCGTACGTTTTCATGTTGAGCACCACCGCTCATCATGGTGGCCATCCTGAATTTAGTTTCTCTCAATTGTCTTCGTTGCATGATGAATCCAAGCTTGCAGGTAACGTTAAAAACATAACATCCATTGAATATTTTATTTAACGTCACACTTCAATTCACCCCAAACAGTGCATTGTTTGACGAAATAATAGCTGGTGGAAAGCTTTCTCTGTATTCATAACACAACTTTGTTGACTATCGTGTTATATACGAAAGTGGACATTTCTCAATTATTCGATAAAATCCCTTCAGGGGAAATTATTGTACAATGAATACCTCTATGTATTCACTTCATTAACGTTCATATTATCTTTATAAATATCTGTTTTAGTGTTATGATGGATCGTTTCTTCGCTGACTTGGCTATCACCCAGTGTGTCCAACGTATGTTCAGATCTGGTCTCCCTCCTCCAAACGTTCCAGTTGACCATTCACCTCCTACGAGCCATCGAGACAGATACGGTATGTTGATGATTTATTTTACGTTGCTTTGGAAAGTCTCTTGTAAAGGCCAATTTACATGATGCGATTTGGACACACGTCCAAGACAGACGCGATTTTGTCGTACACTGTTAAAAATATCTGTAAATTTACAGCAGAATGTTCACTGCAAGGTTGCTGTAAAATTCATTTTACTGCAAACTGTTGTTTTTTCACTGGAATTTAACAGCAAGATTACAGTTTCTCAGTTTTAAAGACAGCATTAATGTTGTAGAATTTATACAATTTTGCTGTCAAAATACTGCAAACGGGTGCTGTCAAAATACAGAAAAGTGCTGTGTCACTCTGCTGCCAGCAAAGTGCTCTCAGTATTTTTAACAGTGTATGATTCTGTCAGATCGGAAATTCTGTATACATGGTCCGATTTATTCATCCGTCAGTACGGACAGACTCATTCTTCGTCGAGCGCGCAAGCACATGACCTCCAATGCGGCCACCTGCTTGGCCGAGTTCATGCGCCCTTCGTCCGACATCGGAAGAAAATAGAACATCCGTCTTGTGCATCCGACGTCACAACGGCCATAAAATTTTGTCGTGTGTGCAGTTTACACGAACCGATTTGGACGTACGATCATGTCGGATAGGACAATCGGATGTAAAAATCGTATCGTGTAAATTGGCCTTCAGATGGCGAATATACAGTGCGTATTCAGTGAACTGGTGGTGACTTAACTCTGGAGAAAGTTATTGTAATAATGCATTTTAGGCTCTATGGGAAAACCTGGTGTATTCAAGCAAAGCCTCTCAGTTCATGCACTCCAACAATCGGCTGGGCATTGAATTTGACAATCTCATGTCAAGTGTAGTGCTGTGTGATTGTAATGTTTGGTGAGACATGCCAAGTGAGCAACACTGGCTCTCATGTGCCAGTGATTTTGGTTATTGGCTTAACAAAAGAACACTGGCATCATGGCATCGGAAAATGCCCCCTGGAGGACATAATGTAGGTCAAATCGCAAAACCTTTTGGTTCTGCTTCGAGCCCTCCCTAGGGCATACATCTCTACCAACTTTCATGATGCTGGGCCTTGCGGTTGCGAAACGTGCCAGTTTAACGTACTACAGACACACACACAGACGGACGGACGCCACTCAGTATACATGTGAATACATGTAGCTCCGCTGACCTTTGGTCAGCTGGGCTAAAAAGCAGGCCCGAATAGCCCCGGCTTACCCTACATGTTTCTTTTCATTGCCAGTCCTGTTTGCAGTGATTTGGGTTTTTAAAAATATTTCTTTCCATTAACGTTCACGTAGACGTTGCCAGTAGAAATCACCACAGTTCGAGAAGCAATTTTCTTTGCAAACATCAAATCGTTTTGCTTTCAACAAGATTTCGCTCTTGCTTCTTGTCGTAGTTGCTGAGACTTGCCATGTGAGCTCCGGGCATTAACAGTTTAGGATACTTGTTCGTGTTTTCAAAATGTTTATCACCAACTTTTCGGGAAATGAGCGACCCTCTCATAGCGAGTGAATCTAGCCTCCAGGCAAAGACGTGCTCCAGACATATGCAAAATCTGTGCAAACATGCAAACGTGCACCTGGGGACGAGGTTCCATTAAAAATTTGCTAAAATGGATTAATGACATTTTCTAATTCAGTCGGTCAAAATGTACATTTTGTACTAATAACATTGATTTCGAAGCGGCAGATTTTGCAGAATACGCCTCCGAGGTAATGCATTTACCACACACTAAACTCTTTCTTTCGCCTTTTTCTCAAGATGGCGCTTGATATTGATGACCAACTGTCATGGCGCCCCAACTGAATGAAAACAAACACCGCGAGCGATTTGCTTTAACATTTTACCTTCGATCAATACAATGATGTGATGGATGGCACTGCAAGGATACCCGGTGTGAAAGGAAAATACGGCCGGGGAATGCAAGTTCCGTTGGACTCGAACTCCTGGGAATGCTAGTCCGAGGGCTTGTAGCCCTAGAAATGCTTGTCCTAGGACAAGCATTCTTAGGAAAAGTGTCCCACAGGAATACATGACCCACTAGGACTTAGTCCCAGCTACATGTAATTAAGCATAACTAATTTATGTATCAGAAAGGCTTTATTATGCAATAATGTACTTTGCATTCTGGGATGTGTTTTGTTTCTTATTTGGTTCTTTCCACAGTATTAAATTGCACCCACTGATGGCCGACTTGGGATGCTGTCCTTCCTTGGTTTCCAGAAGATAGTCACCACTTTTCGCCTTGCCTCTGATCAAATACGGACCCAACCAGGGCATGGTGTCCATCTGAAAGTACAGAAATAAAAGGTTAAAGCTGTTTAAATATGGCAAATGACTTACGTAGTGGACTAACAGTTTCCGATAAGTACATGTCCGGCGGACTTGTATTCCTAGGGATATAGGTCTCTAGACCACATGACTGGTATTAGGGTTAGACGTCCTTGGGACTGCAGTTCCCTAAATGTCTGACGGATCAGCATTCCTAGGAATGCAGGTCCGGAAGACTTCAGATACTAGGATTAGAGGTCCCTGGGACTACAGTTACCTAAATAGAAGTCTGATGGATATGTTTTCCTGGGAATTAATGTACATTAGTTAGATGGAGGACGACATGAGAACCAACTCTTGACTTACCTTAAAATTGTTCTTGGCTGTTCTTCGAATTCTTCTTGGATGATAAAACCTCTGTCATACTGACTGCTAATGGTGCTTGGTCAAAGAAATTGGTCCCTTAGAGGCTTACTGACAACAAACGACACGTTTTTCCTATCAGGGCCAATCAGAAAGCCTCACGCGGATGCATAGAATCTTGAGTAACAAACACATCGGCGAAAACAAAACTTTATTGAACGACATGAAAAAAAAGTAGCGCCAGCAGAGATTCGAAACCGCAACCTCCAGATTACTAATCCCATGCCTTACCAATGCGCTAACGAGGAGAGCTGCCAGAAGCTTTTAGTTACTCTTTTGTATTCCATGACCATATATTAATATATTAATTGTAGATCGTTCCATCATTTAGGACATTTTTTTGGTAGGACAAGAATTTCTTCCACTGCTGTGAAATAAATGCTGGTCCGGTAGAAATAAAGGTCCTATCTTATCATATGATTATGGGAATGTAGGTTCCATGAGGACAAGGATTCGCTAGGGATGGTGGGGATCATGTCCGACGGATTTCGATTCCCGGTGGACCTGAATTCCGTTCACACCGGTGGCTGGATTGATGTGGCCACACTGCTGGCGCTGTTCCTGAAGAAGCCACCATACACACTCTATACTAGAAAAAATATTAGGCCTATATTATATTAGAAACCGATTTGAGAGGGCCATGAATAGAGAGAATAGAGCTGGTTGGTGGTACCACTGATGTGAAAGGAATGAATGTCCCCAGGAAAAACTGTCCAACGAAGGGAAGATTCTATTGTTACATCCTAAACTTTGGCGATTGGTTTCTTTTGCCATGCAGCTTAATCCGACATCGAACAATAGAAGCGGGCGGCATTCTTTACTGTTACACCTCACCTGGACGCGAATTGTTCCCAACCCTTCTGTCTTTTCAGCAAAGCGAAACCTTAGCATTAGGCCTATAGACTAAGCTGCGCATGCCCAGTAGATCTTGCGCGTGTCCATTAGTTGGTCGGCGAAGGGCCGTCATTCAAAGGTGGAATCAATTTCTCATGTCCAATCCCACCTCCTGCAGTATGCTGCTCATGACGGTTGATTAGTATCCACCCCAATCCGCTGCTTGGCTCACATGATTATTAGCAGTGAGGTAAGGCGTTGTCAGTGTACGAAAGTTTGAAACTGAAAAGGCGCAAAGGCCTTGTGTGACTCGTACTCAATACGCCGGATTGAGCCTATGAATAATGATTGATGTGGACTAGGCCAGCGTAATTTTGTCATCGCCTAATTACCATGAAAAACGCTTTTCATGTTAAGCTTTTGGTAGGCAATGAACACATTTGGCAATGGCATCATTGCATAGTTACAAAGTATAGCTATACCCACAACAAAGTTGAAGCTGCTGACGCGCGCATACTAGAAGTAATGCCTGATTGAAATAAAAACCTCCTTATTGGGACCAGGCCAATAAGAATGTATAATGTCGGCTGGTTTAAAAGCTTCTTTATCGAGAAACGTTTTTGAGCCTGATAGAAAAATGCTTGTTTTATCCCTTCGAAGACAACGCCGTTTCAGTGACAAGACTGGATTTGCATAACACTACCACAAGCACTCCGAGAAATTCTAGGAAATAGTTGACAAATTCTTCGCATTCTTACAGAGTCCTGGCTGATTTATGGGCATAATACATTGCATCAAAGATGGCTGCGCCCACGGCTGGTTTTGTATACACTACAGGTTTCGCTGTGTTCAGTTCAATAATTAAAAAAGAAAACAAAATGGAATATGACACCAGAGCCAGATTCTGTGTCCTTTGGTGAAAACTTGGTCACTCATTTTAATGATGAGTGACCAAGTTTTCACCAAAGCACAAGAATCTTAAAAGATGAAAAAAACAACACATTTTTACACTTGCTTCGACTGTTCGATGTGATGAATCTTAATGCGACAACCAATTCTGTGGTAATTAGTGGTTTCATCATCCAACATGGTGGCTATTGTGGTCATCTTAAACTCGATTGCCGCCAATTTTATATATCTTGAGAAAGCTTTGGACGATTGACCCGAAATCATTTTTGAGGGTTGGCCTCTATGACAGGAACGTACGTTTCCATGTCGAGCACCACCGCTCATCCCAATGGTGGCCATCCTGAATTTAGTTTCTCTCAATTGTCTTCGTTGCATGATGAATCCAAAGCGTGCAGGTAACGTTAAAAAAACATAACATGCAATGAATATTTTATTTAACATCAAACTTCAATTCACCCCAAACAGGCATTGTTTGACGAAATAATAGCTGATGGAAAGCTTTCTCTGCATTCATAACACAACTCTGTTGACTATTGTGTTAGATACGACAGTGGACATTTCTCAGTTATTCGATAAAGTCCCTTCGAGGGAAATTATTGTACAATGAAAGCCTCTATGTACATGTAAGTCTATCAAATAACATTCATTTCATTAATGCTCAGATTATCTTTATAAATATCTGTTTTGGTGTTTTGATGAATCCGTTTCTTCGCTGACTTGGATATCACCCAATGTGTCCAACATATGTTCAGATCTGGTCTCCCTCCTCGAAACGTTCAGGTTGACCATTCACCTCCTACGAGCCATCGAGACAGATACGGTATGTTGATGATTTACGTTGCTTTGGAAAGTCTCTTGTAAAGGCCAATTTACATGATGCGATTTGGACACGCGTCCAAGACGGACAGGATTTTGTCGTATGATTCTGTCGATCTGAAATTCTGTATACATGGTCCGATTTATTCATCCGTCAGTACGGACAGACTCATTCTTCGTCAAGCGCGCCAAGTACATGACCTCCAATGCGGCCACCTGATTGGCCGAGTCCATGCGTCCTTCGTCCGACATCGAAAGAAAGTAGAACATCCGTCTTGTGCATCCGACGTCACAACGGCCATAAAATTTTGTCGTGTGTGCAGTTTACACGAACCGATTTGGACGTACGATCATGTCGGATCGGACAATCGGATGTAAAAATCGTATCGTGTAAATTGGCCTTTAGATGGCGAATATACAGTGAGTACCGTACTCGGTGAAATGGTGGTGACTTAACTCTGGAGAAAGTGATTGTAATTATGTATTTTAGGCTCTATTGGAAAATCTGGTCTATTCAAGTAAAGCCTTTCAGTTCATGCATTGAATTTGAAAATCTCAGGTCAAGTGTAGTGCTGGGTGATTGTAATGTTTGATGAGACATGCCATGTGAGCAACACTGGCTCTTCATCCCTTTGCACTAGCTAGGTCATGTGCCAGTGATTTTGGTGACTGGCTGAACAAAAGAACCCTGGCATCGTTTGTGAAAGATCACTTTCCCTCTGACCTTCATTTCTGTAATCTGAAGTCAACCTCACGTGACGTCAGTAGGATTAAGTTCACTGTATCGTCGTTGAAAACTACTGACCTGACTATGACCCATTTTACCCCCCGCCCCACCATGTTGGTGTAATTCAAAGAGTGATTATCATTTAACTAAGTACATGTAGCCTACTCATGCACTCTATATAGCACGAACATCATTACAACAGAGGTCAGTGCCAAGGAAGCGGCAGGACCGTTTTTTGTCAGGTTCCGATCATGTTTTTCCGTTGGAGATGCCAAATATTTCTGTCATTAGTTTGGACTCAACTTCAGCACCGATATGATACGACCAACAGAAACAAAAATGGTTGCAAAATATGTGTACAGTAAAAGCCATGCGTGCATGGCGTAGGCCGATCAGGAAAAACGGCCGAATAGGACGTCGAGGGACCGTCACAATCTTTACTGTGGACACATTCTTCTGGAAGCCCTGTTCTCCATAACGTCGACCATTTACATATGTGTGAACATTCTGGCACGTATTTTAGAATGCTCCTCAACGTGAAGGAGTTTTTTTTTGTTTTATACATGTATCTATTCTTGTGTTTGTAATGCCATCTTAGTAACTTTACCTTTGTATTCTGTTTAAGTTTTGTTGCCAAACCAGGGCTGATAATGCTCTGATTCAGCCCTGGTGTTTCATTTCTTTGTATTTATTTTATTTGAATAAAACTCATTACAAACAAACAAACAAACAAACAAACGTGAAGGAGTTCCTCAAGGCTATTGTTCTCCTTTGAGGAACTCCTTTACGTAGAGGACCATTCTAAAATATGGGCCATAATGTCTGGTAGAATTGTGATAATCGCCAGGATAGCAACGCCTAGATTCAACTAATTGTGCCGTACTTTTTCTGGTGCCAAAGCAATGAACTATAATCATTGAGGTTTAGGAATTCTAAAATGGTACATGGAAGTGCCCACATGGCCCTCCATTGCTTGCGAAGTGTTTGCTGTACGTGAACCTTGTCGCCACCAGGCTTTTGTCATATACCCGTGATGACGATGATGACCCGTGCATTCAGGCAAAGAATTTACTACGTAAATTCATTCCACTCTACATATTACAACTACTATGAAGCATATTGTGCTGAAATTTATTTCGAATATTTAATTAGCGTTTAGACATGCGTTTTAATGGAAAATAATATGGCTGAGCGATCAAGGTTTTGTCAATTTCAGTAGGCCTAGGTTTATTAAATGTCTATCTTTTGTAATCACATTACAAAGTGATCATATTTCTTTCTATATCTCCTGGAGTTATTTCGTTTCACCTGGTTCATATAATCTTGTGCGACTGAAGACGGGTTTTTTTTGTTACGGGTCACATAATAGGAAAATATGCGCAAGAAATACCGCCTTCGCCATCCGGCCGCCCGCCCGTGCGATAGTGTTGGTCTGAGCTTAGATATTAGGGAGGATGCGCAGCTTTCTGACTCCGACTCCGACTTCAACTACGAGAATGAATTGCAGTCCGCTATGGACATCCTTGATAAAAACGATGTGATAGAAGTTTTCAATTCGTCAAACACCACAAATTGAAGGCAGAAAAAATTGACCTAATAAATCGGAAGTGCGGATAAAAAAATAGTGAATATTGAAGTCGTAATCCTAGTCGTTACGACTTTGATACACGACTATGACGACTACGATATTTGCGATTTATGCGCACTTCCGATTACGAGTCAAAATTATTCTGCCACAAAGTTATGCCATTTTACGATTTCCAAACGTCTATCAAGTCGTTTTTATCAAGGATGTCCACGGCGGACTGCAATTGATTCTCGTAGTTGAAGTCGGAGTCGGAGTCGGAAAGCTGCGCATCCTCTCTATTAGTGAGTTTAAGAAACCAACCGTTAACGCTAACGCAAACGCTAATTACGTCAAAATGACGTCACCCCCAGAAGAAATACAGCGAATTCATTCGATGTGACGTCAAAATGATGTCATTGCCGTTAGCGTTAGCGTTAACGTATGGTTTCTTAAACTCACTATTGACCAACCAGCGACCGCCGTCGGGAGTTCGTCGCAGAAAAATCGGTAAAGGCACGATGATTTTTTGCGAACAAAATACACTGGAGAATCTACAGAGACAAAATGCAGATAATTGCGGCGTAAATAGTTCACGTGGGAAGAGTTTGACAATGGGGCCTGACCTAAAAATTGTTCCCTGCGGCAATGACTATCTTGCTGTGATTTGGTTCCGTTCAACCTTCGGTAACTCCCTATTGTCAACAAAGTTTCTGACAATACCCGAACTTTGCGCCAGTCGCCGACATCTCCAAATTTGGATTTCGGAGAATTCCGACTGCCGCCGATGATTGCGATTGTCATATGCGCGGACTGCGATATTCGATGATATACGTGTTAACAGACGCAAACCTCTTTATGTCTTCTGCGCCAAAAGGTATACTCAACAGAGCGAATAAGCTGAAATTTTTGCGTTAATTGGAGAAACGAACTAATGAGAATGATGAGAAAAATAAAAGATATGCCTAATTCATACTTCGACGCACGACCATCGGCGTCCACCGCGCGATTAAAATTTGGACGCCGACTTCGCGGAGTTCCAGCTTTCTTCAGCTACAGCGACGCGTTATGGAATAACTCAAGTAATTACAGTCTCGCGATCGGATGCCGACCAAATCGTGCGACGGGGTCGGCGTCGAACGTAAGGTCGCGCGTCGAAGTGTGAAATAGGCTACTGTCCGGATCCAGCAGCCTTGATGGTCAGGTAGTCAGCGTCGAAAGCATATTTTTTCACGGCAACCAGCTCAAGCTGAGAATAAATTTGCAGGTTCAAATCACCTGCAGTGTTTCCACTTACGTTTGGGAAACACTGAGATCGACACGTTTCTCCGTGTGTTCCCTACTGTCAAGTCGCATTATTCCATCAGGCAATAGTAGGGAACATTCAAAGGTGTGGATTATTCAAAAACATTACATAGGCACCGTCAAGTTCTGAAAAGGCCTGCAACTATTCCTTCGGATCTTTCCGTTTCTGAGTGAGAGACCCACTATTCCTTTGGATATTTCCGTTTCTGACTGAGAGACAACGCCTGAAGTTTGCAACCCTTAAAGGGAGACTCCACTAATTTTAAACTTTTATCAATCCATAGAGACTATTGCCATGAGTTGTGATGTCACTAGTCTCAATAGGCTAACGACCTTTGTAAAGTCTGGCAACATCTATCTTTGACCTAATGGAATGCGGAAGCTAGGAAATTGATCGTTGGATTTTCCACGGACCTTTAATCACACGCGGCTATTGAATGACCGGTGGACAACGCGAACAATCGGAGAACGACCACAAGTGACCGACAGGCATGATTATAAACCGCAAAGCTCTGTCACATTACATGACTTCCGCATTCCATTAGGTCGAAGATAGATGTTGCCAGACTTTAGTGAATGAGCTAATATCCTACTGTTACTGCCTAGGCCTATTGGTTGTACCTTCATGAATATGCATTGAGCACATATGACATCACATGTGCTGTGCAATGGTCCTTGTGCTGTAATTAAATACTTAATATGACGAGTTTGCTGATGTTAAAAAGTATGACATGTTGCATATATAAATGAATTTGAATGTATTAACGGTATTTCAAAAATTCATAATTTTACACAATGAATGGAGTCTCGGTTTAAATGTGCTCTAGTTCGAATTGTAAACATTACCGTTTGTTTATTTACATGGTTGACTATAATAGTTATTTTTCCTCGGACAGGTGGCAGCACCGTGTATACCAAAACATTAATGTTATCTATTTTTTTATCTATCTTGATAAATATTCTTGTAACTGAAATATATTTATGATTTTACGCTCAAAAACAAACACAGGCGGAGATATTTCAAAAACAAACACAGGCGGAGATATTTCAAATTATCAAGTTTGACTGACTTCTTGATAATGACCTCTGATAATGACCTCTTAATAAATGATCAAGTTTGACCTTGAAAATCACCTCTGATAATGACCTCTGGTCATCAAGGTCATTGCATAATCGAAATGGGCATCCTGAGTAACCTACATGTAAGTATTGATGATATCTTGCCTCTACTTCTACCACGGGCAGAGACTTCAAATTATCAAGTTTGATAATCTCATGATAATATATCTCAATCACCGGACACGTGATGCTGAGAATTTTAACATAGTCATGTCCCAGAATAACCAGGCATGAACTAATACTTCTTTCATGTTGGTCAGTTGACAATATGGCAAGTTATTTCAAAATATCAAGTTTGTGGTATCAGTACCACCATGACCCCAACATCTCAGATCAAAAGTAATCAGCTCATTCGATTCCTAGGGTATGAAAACCTACGGGTGGAACTTGTTTCTATTGCTCTAGGTGTTGAAGGAGCCGAGTTATGCCATCAGATAAAAGCGTGACGGACAAAACATCAAGTCTGATATGTTGATTACATCGTGATGGCGGCATCTGAGGTTGAAAATGATTAGCTCATTGGATTGCCCAGGTTGACAAACCTAGGGTTAGGATGTGTTTCCAAAGTTGTAGCTCTTCAAGGAGATGAGATATGAAGGCGTGATAGACAGACAGACAGACAGACACACGCACCATGACCATAACCAAAAACAATATGGTTCCCAATCTTAGTGATCGGTAACCATAATAAAACATTGCTGTTACAGTGCAACACCTGTGAAAACTGATTTCGCTCAAATCAGACTTTAGAGTAACGACGTGGTATTATGCAAGGACTCAAAAAAAAGTTGAAAATCCGATCGGCAGAAACCTCAGAAATGCTACTACATGTAGATGCATTTGACTCACCTTGAATCATCAAGGGTATCTATCGCTACGCCTTCGGAGTCCGAAGGAAGCGCCAGTCGGCCTGAGGATATTTCAAGATGAGTTTACTACGTTATACCCCAGGACCCATATTCATAAACGTTCTTAACTTAAGTGCGAAAAAACACTTAGTATCTTGCTTCCGGAAGTGCCATGCTTATCTTGGTATTCAGAAAACGACTAAGTGAGGGACTTAGATTAGTAACTATCTTAGATTTGAGGGACCGGCTTAGCGTATTGCTCAAATCATTCCCAGGGCAGAATGTCACATTTCATAGCAATTTTTGTGGTTTGGAAATGGACCAAAACACTTGGTAGACAGGACGAAGACAGATTCTTGTGTAATATTTAACAGTCTGTTACGGGGGACTACGAAAAAGGTGCCGCATACATTGGCTGACATCAATAAAAGCTAGCAATATATTCAAGTTTTGTAACCTATTTACACTGGATATTGCTGTGCAAATCTTAAGTAAAAGAATTTGCTAACTTTTATGAATATTAGTAATTGGATTGCCATGCTGTAGGCCCGTATAGAAGAAACTTGGATAAATGAAGTAGAGGAAACCAATTTTTTCTCAATCTGAGAACTGCGATTGATTGAGGAATACTGAAAAAGGTGATGACCGTTGTTGTTAATCATCGAAATTTTCGTCAAATGTAACGAACAAGGAAAAACACGAAGCTTGGGTGAAGATCGCCAACTCCATGAATAGCCGCAACCTATAGCTCTATCACGCACGGTCGTAGAACTTCTGTCAAAAGAGATGGCAAAATATTGTTCGTCTATCTCATCTGTTACCGCTTATATGATTGCAGGTTATTGTAAATTTCAAACGGGTGCCAGCGCGTGTTTTAGCATATCACGTAAGACCTATGGTGCATCTTGAAATTTTATATTTCCACTTCTTAGCCACGAAGTGGGAATGAAATTTCACAGTTTAATTTACATCGCAATTCTATCGGTCTAACGTCATTTCATACGTTAAAAGACGCTCCTGCAGCAGGCGATATTTGTGGTACCAACCATCTCCTGAATACATTACGCCATGGATATGAAGCCCAATTTCGTATTCAGCATTTCGTCAGATTTACGAAACCTCACTATTATTGCTCGATTTTTCCGATTAAATGAATATTTCTTTGCAACTAGTCCAATCCACTTAAAGTTAAGACAGCCCCAGAGGAGTCTCAAATATAGGGGTATGGTTGAGCAAGTCACTAAGTTTAAGTAGCATATAGAATCCCACTTAAGTAAGTTGCTTAACTTAGGATGGTATATAAGTGCCTTACTTTGACTTAAGTACGTTTATGAATACGGGGCCAGTACACTATTTCCGTATAGACATAGATGTTAAAAATGTTTCCATTCCTCAATTTTCATTATCAGTTCGCTCGAATAATGCTGTTTTTTGTTGGATATATTAACGAAAAATATTGAATTGGATAAAGGAATGGTGTGTTGACGTGTATTTTCACCTCAATCAGGTGGTACTTTACATGTGAGAAAAACCTATGGTGTTCCAATTGGATTTTCCTTGGCTTTCTGCTTTGTTATTCTTAATAACTAATCCAATTTTTTGGGGTTACTCTTTCTAGATTTCTCTTTCTTGGTTACTATTTCTAGGTTACTCTTTCTAAAAAATGTCGCCAAAAATTGGATGCTGTATTCGACACCTTTCTAAGATGCCGTTTATTTATCTTCAAAATTTTAATGTTGTCTTTTTTCGCACGTTTATTTTGACGTCATCATTTAACTTGCATGTATTTTGAACCATTTCGGTGGCCGTAGAAAACTGGTTGAAAAGATACGTGATTTAAACGTCGGCGCCAGGTTTTACACGTGCGGAGCATAAAAACGTTGATTGCTTACGTGAAAAACACGTTGAAAACATGTCGTGACAATTACGTTACATGTTTCGACAATTACCACTCATGACGAGATAACCACGTCTTTAAGATGTCACCATGCTATCACGGAAATCTCCTCATTGATTGTCATCACAAATTCAGAATGTGCTCAACACCTGTTCCAAGAGAGATTTTTCATTATCGAGAAAGTTTGTGGCAACGCAACATTTGCTTACATGTAGGCCTACTCTCGGATTAGTTATCGTGGGACTGCACAGGTAGTGAAGGAATCCACGCATCGTTATGCTTCAGATACGGGCATCTAACTTCAAAACTTTAGTAATGGACAAATACATCATTGTACCAGATCTAGGATGTGTGCCCGTGGGTTCCCACATCCAGTGTGCTCTTGCCTGCCTTTTCATCAGGAATTGCACGACGATAAACCTCGTCCCGGGACGTCTGTGCCAACGGAATAAGAGACAAGGAACAATGATGGAAATGGAAGAAGTTGTAACGCGAAGAGGTTGCCGTCTCTACCAGAAAAAGGTAACGTAAGTTGTCAACCCGGGGAATTCGTCTCCCCCGATCGGAGATGAAACTGCTAGACATAAAATGATTGATTCACGACAGAAATGTGCGACCAGTTAGTTGCATGGCTGGCCGTCTGGGGCGCTTTTGTCGCCACACACTCTTGCAAAGGAAACGATAAAATGTATACATAAACTGAGGGCCGTATTCACGGATCGCACTTTAGCCTAATAGTCCAGTCAAAACACTGAAAGACCCATAAAAAATTGCAACAAAAGGTTTTTCGGTGGTTTTCGGTAGTATTCACCATGGTGAATAACATATTAAAAATCGGCCAAAATCGGACAACAGGAAATGTTGAAAAACTCGGTTTCCATGGCAACCGATGTTAAAAATCCCTGTTTTTGTAAAATGCTGTTTAATCATGCCATGAAAATCGTATTTTTTTGGTTGAAGTGTCTTTTCATATGTTATCATACGTTAGCAAGCGTCTTGGCATGTTGTCATGGTGATAAAGGGTCAAGGTCACGTAGAAAGGTCGAGGCAACTCAGGATTTGTGAAAATCGATGCTTTCGAAGTACTAGTAGTCCACATCCTTTTATGTCGTTCTGCGGAAACATTGTGTTAGAGCAAATCTGAACCCAGGTTTAGCACCCCTGGGTTCCCAGGTTTCAGAAAAGTCATGTTGCCAAAAAATCTTTTGCTGGCAACAACCGCTAGGGCGTTTTGAATTTTGGGAACTGACTTCATCATTGGACGCC
>NMRB01000289.1:158469-172905 GCA_002633025.1 Notospermus geniculatus
TGCGTTGAAAACCGGAAACAATTTTGTCCACAAATTGAATATGGTGAAAAATGGACATCTGTCTGTCCGTTGAATACGTCCTGGGCTCTATGGGAGGTGACGCATAACGAAACCTTATGACCGCGTTAAATTTCTTCACAAACTGTTTACTTCTGGCGATACCAGCCCTTGGAGTTCGAATTACTTCTAAAATATCTAGTAAATAATCTCGATAGAGTATAAAAAAATGATTACTCGTCGGGCGACGAAATAGTCCGACAGCATGATCTTTATCTTGTAAAGTGAGTAACTGCCTTAATGAGCCTGCCTCACTATAGTTGGTACTCTCCTGGTACAACCGAACCTCGAGTACAGAGGGACCAGTTTTTCTGATTTCACTGCCGAACTCCATCGCCACAATAGCAAAGTTGGTTTTCGACATGATAATTAAAATTTGACATGGCGCAAATACCATTTTTACCTTCGGCTCTTTTAACCTACATGTAATTTCTTTTTGGGTCACGTTGAACAGACTTATCACCACACCATCAGCAGTCACGATCACCCTATAGTCGGCTATCAATAGCATTGTCGTCGTGTGGATATCGTTCGCACAGCACAGGAAGGCACGAACAGCAAGTAGAAGAACTGTCACATATTTACCATTGGTTAAGGGGCATAACCGATCATAAGGCGACGCCATTCTCAGAGACCCCAATACTTTACCTTTCTTCATGTCAAAGATCAGAATTTTGCTAATGATATCACCTCGACCCTTCATCTTCTTAATCAAAAGATAATCGTTCAATAATAAACCGTGGGGACGCGTCAACCTTCGAAAGTAACTAGAGTTATGCGTTACTCTGTACGCCAGGTAATTCCGTTCGTATATTAGTGTTCTGTAGTTTGGAACAGGGTATTCACAGATATGCAGAACGATTTCGCCAGTGAGAAAATTTTCTAGAATAAATTCTTTTTTTGAATGTCTGTACCTAATATGTGGAATGAACCTAGCGGACCCAATATATCGGTATTTGATGATTTTTCGGCCCTGAAGAATATCAGCAATGAAGAATATCAGTGCATCAAGTTTTTTTAAGCTGTTGATAGGCTACGTGTACGTAAGGAAAAGCATGGTCACGCTGCAGTGGCGAAGAGACAAAAAGTCTGAGGGCCGTATTCAAAAAGGGTGTTTAAGACTTAGACGCACGTAACTTCGCCAAATGCATGGTGGAAGTGTGTGCATTTTGTGAAGTTACACGCGTTTAAGTATTAATCGCGAGCTGATCAGCCTTTTGAATACGGCCCTTATTTTTTACTCGTTCGTCCTCTAAACTTTCCTGAATATATCTACATATCGCCACTCTGTCTTCCCATCATTTCGTTTCGACTTTACTTCTCTATACAACGTCCCATCGGAGCCCATCTTGAAATTAAATCTTTCAGCTTTTGGGACGAGGTACCCTCTGGGCATTATGATAATAATCAATTTAGTTTTATGGTCCTTTATGACTCCATCGCTGGGCTTGCATACACCTATCAGACCAAGAATTATGAACTGTGGGTAAAGTACAAGAATAATCATGTTGTTTTGATGGTCCATGCCTATTGTGAAAGTTATACATCGTGGAGCCAAAGGAATTTGGAATGTCCCAACGCTGTAGGCTGCATCATGCCTGCTGTAGTGATTGATCAGAACTACTCGCCGCGTATGTGAGATTATAGACCTATACTGAAAGTAATCCCCATTTAAACCAAAATGCCCTCGCTCCGGTTTATCGATAAGAGGAACGTGGACACAGTTTGTAAACGTCAGATTGTCGGCATCGCCGTGAATCTGAACCTTGCATATCTGTGAGCCAAGGCTGCAACCAATGATGCAGTATTTCGCACGGAAATTCACAAAAAGATCCCATTGGTCAACGCAGGGCCCGGGGACAGCAATATGCTTAGAAACCAGCCCTGTCTTGATGTTGTAAAACTGAACACATTGTTGTTGCCCCTTTTCTTTGCATATCATTCTTATGTACAATTTAAGAAAAAGTCCTTCTTCCATAGTGATGGCATCAACGAAGAATCTTATTTTATATAATACACGATAGGAATTAGTTCTGGGACTAAACTTGTAAGTCAATGACGTTGAATACGGGCTATCAAATTGTTGAAGTTTGCACACTACGTAACCGGTATCTTCGTCGAGAAAACATGCAACGTCTTTTGACAAAGAAATCGGTGGGAGAAAATGGCTTCGGCATACTTTAACGTAGTAAATAACTCGTCCCATATCCTGTATTGGTGTAGGAAAATTATTGTAAGAACCCTGACCACCAACTCACAGACATCCACACTCTAGCCCGTGACGTCAGTGAAGTTTTCGCCGAAAGCATCAGACGCCATTAATGGGAGCTGTCAGCGAGTTGACCACTAGGTGTCACTACGGCCCAATTCGATGCATCTAGCGGACCCAGTCATTATCGATCAAGGAGCAATCACCTAGATTTTCCTGTACATTGGCCCGCTCAGACTTTGCTGCCATCTGCTGGCAATATGCGCGGATGACTGCTCCTATTCCGAGACAGCAACCGTTTTCTCTCGACCAACAGTCACTCTCAAAATGGCAATGGCAAGATATTTTTCGCTAGCATCAGGGGGTATCCACGCTTTCGGAAAAGAGGGGGCGCCCTGTGCTAGAAACAGGGAAATCTGCGGTGAATTTCAATGATTTGCTCCTAATTTTACGGTCAATTTTACAGATTTTTTGGCCGAAAGGGGAGGCGCGCTCCCCCCGGATCCGCCCCTGAGCATATACAGAACGAGCACGGGCAGTTGGGGTTCTTTTCCTGATGATATGAACATGCGTATTCTTTACTAATCTGAGAACATTTCTCCTTTTTTTAGCCCGCTCGGCCGCAAGGCCCAGCCATGCCAGCAGGGCTTATGCTGTGGTTGGGGTCATTGAGTAGTGGTCTGCCGTGCGTTTGTCGGTGCGTACGCACACTCATGGAAAAGAGTAAATGGACAGCTAGGTTTCTCTTGAATATCTCCACACCAGTGGGGTACAGAAAATTAGTCCCAACATTGATATACATGTAGTAGCAAATTTCTGTGGCTATCTAATAGTATCAGCGTCGAAAGATTCCGCTGATATCCCACAGAAGGAATGTATTTCCCTACTCTTTTATTTGCAGGATTTCATTCAAAAGTTTTATATCACTGTGTTCTACTCATCGAACTTTCATAATACTTATATCCTACAATTCCAACTATTCTGTGTAGAAATGTGATTTGGGGAGGGGGCAATTTCATCAAAATATTTTGCCCGCGCGAGCAACACCTTTGACACGGGCCTCTGCACTATTATGAATTGTGGTGGTAAATGAATGAAAGCTAACTGTTGTCATTTCTCGTTCACAAGGAATGAAGAAATCTCAGTCGTGGCTGGAGGCCAATTTCCATAACAGGCCGCGTCAATTCATTGGATTCCTGGTAGTTGACCAATTCACAACCTGTTGCCACCCCGTCAATCCCGCAAACTATCCAATGGCCATTGATTTTTATCTACCAACAGCATGACCATTGGGTTCAAGGAACTCTCTCAAATGTGTTGCAAGCATGGCAAAACAATTTTGATAAAAGTGTCCCAAAATCACATTTCTAAATCGAATACATTGTACGTCACCTTCTTCTGGTAGAGGCGGCAACCACTTCGCATTACAACTTCTTCCATTTCCATCATTGTTCCTTGTCTGTTACTCCGTTGGCACAGATGTCCTGGGACGAGGTTTATGGTCGTGCAATATCTGATCAAAAGACATGCCAGAGCACACTCGATGTAGGACACCACGGGCGCTATTCCCAGATCTGGTACAATGATGTATTTGTCCATTACTAAAGTTTGGAAGTTGGATGCCCGTATCTGAAGCACCATGGTATTACTATGCATATATTTTCTAAGAAAGAAACTTCCTGTACAACCGGACGATAACTAATCAGAGATTGAGCTGTTTCGTTTCCACAAACTTGCTAGGTCATGAAAAACTCTCTTGTGGAACAGGTGTTGAGGACATTCTGAATTTGTGTTGACAATAAATGAGGCGACTTCCCTGATAGCATGTTGACATCTTAAAGAATGATTATAACAGCACACAAACGACACACAAATTATTAAATATGAAGACAGTCGTCTGAAATTTTGCAAGGCCCTGACATTATTTGATGTGACGTCTTAAAGGAGCTGGACGTCCAAGTTGTAAACACTCACTCACTGGTTCTCTATCCACGCGACGCCTGCGGTGCTGCCACCTATTATCGGTGATATGTACTGACGTGAATATCGTGAATGAGTTGCATCGGACCGGGCACCAGTCTAACGATCACTGGTGCTGCCACCTGCACGAAGGAATAAAACTAGTTTGCCGACCATGTTTGTAAACAAACAAGCTTGTTTATAACTTCGGCGTCTAACTCCTTTAAAGACGTGGTAATCTGGTCATGACTGATCAAACTCGTAACACGTCATATCATGACATGTTTTCAACGTGTTTTTTTCACGTAGGAAACCAACGTTTTTATGCCTCTCACGTGTGAAAACTGGTTGTCACGTCTACATGTAAATCACGTCATATTTTCAACTAGTTTTCAACGACCACCCAACTGGTTGAAATTACATGTACGTTAAATAATGACGTCAAAACAACGTGTGAAAAAGACGAATTTAAGATAATGTCAGATGACACCATGTTTTGGTCCGATTCGATTCTTGACTTGGCCACTAGGTGGCCAAAACCGAAAACACAAAAAGTGAAATGACTCCTGAGCTCCCGGCTGGATCATCTCCAAATTTTTATCGTAGGTACATCTAATAAGGTTATATGACATACATGTACATGCAGGCCTACCGAACGGGTTTTTGATTTGACCTAATTTTTAAGGTCACAGAGGTCAAAGTTAGTCCATTTTTTTGCCATTTGGTGGCACGTTTCATTGGCTGTAAAAACTTGGTGTGATTATGTATCTAGGTCCCCTCTATGTAATCAGCAATTTTCGGCCCGATTCTACCTCAAACATGGTCGCCAGCCGACCATCTTTTAAAATTGCATTTGACCCATATTTCATCAATTACTGCAACTAGAATGTTTTGACCTTGAAATTGTATGTATTTAGATACCCTCTATGCCTCCTTCGAATCTTGGCCCTTTTCGACTCTAAAATATGATGGCCAGTCGGCCATCTTGAAAATGAGACTTTAGCCAATATCTTCTGAAGAACAGCAGCTAGAATGTTGTAACTTGATACGAATATGTATGTAGATATCTTCTCCATGTTTGCCAAAATTTGCTGTATTGCACTTCAAATATGGCCGCCAGTCGTCCATGTTGAAAATTGTACGTTGGCTCATACATATGAACAGTACCATAAAGAGTGTTCTAACATGGTATGACAATTCCCTGGATTCGGCATAACACTTGCTGTCCGTTCTTTTGTTACTTTCACCCAGATGAGCACATGATCCATGGACCATTTGAATTTAAAGATAATGATATCTACAGGTACAGCAACTCCAGGAAAGCCTATTTAGAAGATCCAAAAGTAAAATATACGTGAACGGACCAGTCCTTCAATCCAGTTCATCTACTCAACATTATTTGATCTATATCCTATGTTAATTAATCTAAAGTTATCGGAACCAGGGTGGGGTGGGGGATAGATTTTAGCGGATTTATTTTACTAGGCAATACCCGTTTAGTGGCGGAACTGCTGAATTCATGCGTCATAAGGAGCGCTTGGTGGAGGTACACATGTAATAAGTGAGGTTAAGATCTGGTCCAACTTCCACTCCCGTTCTGATTCCGAGGTGCTAAATTTCGGATTTTTCAAGTCCATGAGTCGGAGATGAATTTACCACCCAGGCGGGTTCTGCTCGTTCTCCTAGAATGAGTAAAGACCATTGCTTTGGAAAACCCCATTGTATTTGATGACGTAGTTCCCAAAAAGGAATCCTCTGGAGTGGGAATCAAGACTCGGAACGTAATCTGAACCTCCCTAATGACGTCATGCCCGTTCGAGTGGACTAATGACGTCATTCCGTCGCACATGATGTTGCCGACGTCATGGATGACGCGACGGCAATCTCGTTGACGTCATGACGTCGAAAGGCCTAAACAGCATTGTTATTTTCGTTAATATCTTAATATTTCAAAAACTATAAGTGATATCAAATTTCGGGCTTCGTCAGGACACTTCCCAGGCATATCTGCATTTGCATACCAAGTTTGGCGGCGATCCGTTCATTAGTCTCGGAGAAAATCGAGAACACACAAACAAACAAACAAACAAACAAACTTTTGTCAAATTTTAGTATGATTCCTAATAGATCATTATTGTGCAACAATGAGTGATAGAGTTACCTATAACTGAAACCAGAAGGTAACAGAGCATGCCTCTTAAGAACTAAAGACGAAAGTAACTAGTTAGGCCTATATGATTTAGTAACAGGCGAATGCAAACAGACTCTGCCAAGGTGAAATGGTTGTGGATGATAACTAAGTGGGAGAATGGGTTGGTGAGAGGATGCATTGTCATATGGCCAATGCTGCATCCTCTCACAGAGTGTTAATATGAAATAGAATCGGGTTTCTAAGGTGGAAGACATTGCTTCCTACCAGATTCGAACCAAGGGACCCTCGCACGAGGCATCAATCGCCAGCACTAAGAGGCAGCACGCCTTAACCACAATAGACATGGCCCAGAATTAACGGGACACCCGGTCCAGTTTTCGACCATCTCCTAAAGATGTAAGCAGAAATCAGATTTAGCGTGCCAATAATTTTATTCTTTTTGGCCATTGGAAAGAGGATTCCTTCTGGATATTGGCAATCCTAAAATTTTGGGACCCAAATGATCGAAGATTTAGAAAAGAGTGATTTTATTGAGGCAATCATCAGAAAAATGGTCAAAATTCGTGTGTGCGGCGGGCGTGACGTTACGTCATTGACGTCACGACGCAACAGAAATCCACAGCTTTCCCAAGGCAAAACATGTGTTGTGCAAACATAAGAACCAAAATTTCAACTTCAATCCATCTGTACACACGTATTGAGGAGATTCACGCCGTGTTGTTTACATGGGGATGATCTAGAGATCTCGTACTCCGTTTTGATGGGTGGTGGGTTCACTTTCATGGCGTAGTTTTTATGCACTGGCCGTCTGAAAATAGGTGTCATGTCAATCTATGTAAACATAGGTCCGTTAATTCTGGGCCAAATCCCCAACTTCAAAAAAGATGGTTCAATGGCCCATGTTAAATGAGGCGTCCCTCAGTACCCTGCTAGTAGTCCAAATAATCTCCGAACCCAAACAGTTTTATGTTATGCAAGGGGTCACATAAAGGAGATACAAGTAAAGAATATGAAATAGAATCGGGTTTCTAAGGTGAAAGGCATTGCTTCCTACCAGATACGAACCCACGGACCCTCGCATGAGGCATCAATCGCCAGCACTAAGGGACAGCACGCCGTCTTTTCCCCTCTGTTTGGAATACAGCAACATTGTAGCCTACGAAAAAAACACAACCGACTGGAGGCCGTGAAATAAGGGCATAGGCCTAGGCCATGATGTTCTCCTTCACCATAATCTTCTTTCACTCTTCATTTCCACCAAAAAAGCAATACGTGGCCTACGAAAAAAAACACACAACCGACTGCATGGAAACCGTAAAATACCACCGGTAGGCCCTATACCGTGTGTCCGTAAAAAACCGTGAAAAGGAAACAAAATCCCGCTTGACGTGACCTCTTTGGCGCTCTCCTACTCTCCAACACACACACTGCACTCTCCCACCCCAGAGGCATAGGCCGACCATACAGAATGGGCATAAATAGAATTGTTCTAACTACGCCATCAAAATCCGAGCTGTTGAATCGCCTGACCTTTTGCATTCATTTCTGCACTGTACTACCCCAAACAACGTGTACATCATAAGCCGGCGGCTGAAACCCAAGACGTCACGAAAAGCTGTGCTGTTCAACCGTCTGACACAATGCACACGTTCACTGCCATACATGACGCAGACAAGTACAGCGCTTGCAGCAAGCGGCGGCATGTCGTTACGTCAACAATACCTGTGCTTGTCTCATTACCTCTAAAAATACCCGAATATCTTTAAATTCTACATCGTTTCCTGTGAGTAGTATGAGTCACTATCTACATCTTTCCCTATTATCTATTGGTGGACAGTCATAACAACGAGCAACTTCATCCCTTTCGTGCGAAACAAACGCCTATAGCTACAAACCCCCAAATCGCCTGCACTATAAAACTATCAACAGCGATCCACAAAGGCCTTCGTCGTGTACTGCCGCCAAATGAATCGGCGGTTCCGGGATCCTTGCGTCCAGCAAAAACAGCGTTATTCGAACGAAACCATAATGAAAATGGAGCCATGAGAATATTATCAACCACTGTACAAAAACAGTGCCTGGTGTAGTAGTGTACAATATAGTAAACCCATCTTGAAATATCCAGGCGGACTGTCGCTTCGCCTTTGGACTCCAAGGGCGTAGTGATACCCTTGACTATTCAAGGTGAGTCAACATCATCTGGTACCATTTTCGAGATTGCCAATAAGATTTTTATGCCACGTCGTTAGCTTAAAGTGTCTCTAGTGAAATCGCATTTCCACAGACGTGGCAACACTGCAACGGCAATGTTCTATTCAATATCGTGATAGAATTGTCAAAATATTGCACAACTGATATACATTGTATGTTGGGAAAAATTAGAGAAAAAAATTGTCTACACATTGTCTCCGCAGTTTCACCTCTGTATATTTTGTTTACCGATCTATCTTCGAGCAACCCCGAAGGCGGCCTGATTGGTCAATATCCAAGCTCAGATCAACACTATCGCACGGGGCGAAGTTGGTATTTCTTGCGCATATTTTCGTACATGTGACCCATCACAACATAACCCGTCTCAGGTCGCACAAGATATGAACCAGGGTGAACCAAAATAACTCCAGGGCCCATTTTATAAAACTGCTAGTCTAAGTGGGACACTTATCCTTTGTTGAACACAAAATATATGTATCACACTTTGGCTTAAAAATACTTTATCACGACTTCATTGTTTACATTCAATGTTTGTAAACATGGATGTTTACATTATGTTATTTTGATCTTTTGGGACATGCCAACCCACCAAAATAAACACTTTTGGAATCAACCGAATTTCTAGAGGGGCATGCCACCAACAAATTGCTCATAAGACAAAGAAAGCCTGGACATAAACAAACAAAATGTAAATAAACAATGAATTTCGTGGCCCGCGAAAATACCCGTGATACATTATCTTTAAGTGCGTTTATGAAAATGGACCCAGGAGATATATGAAGAAATAAAATAACTTTGTACTGCGATTACAAAGTACAGACAATAAGCCCAATCCCACTGAAATTGACAGAACTTTGTTCTCCACCTGCCAACTTCAGAGATATTTAGGGCCGTATGCACCAACGAAGATTACCTTGGACTTAGGTTCAGCCACAGCTTTTCAATTGTTCAGATTTGCCAGGGCATGATGTGACAATGGAAAAGTTGTGGCTCAACCTGAGTTCAAGATAATCTTCGTATGGTGCATTCGGCCCTTAGAGTCTACATGTAGTACCAGTTAAATGTGGTGACAGGTCACAGTCATATTTTCCATGAAAACGCATTCCCTAAATGCGAATTAAATATTCGAAATAAATTTCCGTACAATGTGTTTCATGGTAGGTACGCTGTAGATGTAATATGTACATGGAGAGTGAAATGTATTTACATGGGAAATTCTCTGCCTGAATGCACGGAGCATCATCGTTATCACGCGATGCCTGCTGGCAAGGTTCACATGCAGCAAACAAATTGCAATTGAGGGCCATGTGGATACTTCCGTGAACCATTTTAGAATCTTTAAACCTTTATATCGAGGCCCTATACTTATTGCTCTCCCAAAAGAGAAGTATGACACCACTAGCCAGTTGAATTCAGGCGGAGCTATCCAGGCGATTATCGTCTACGTGTATATTCTGCCGTGCATTATATGTTCACACACATGGTCAACGTCATATGGCAAACATATTGCATATGGCAAACATACTGTATACTATGACTTATCCGGCCCCGACGGCCAACATTCCAAACACGCGAACACACGATCGAGGCCACGTTATGAAAGGCCTAGTCATGGTTACACATCACTTGTTAGTTTCGCCGAATCGGTTAATGTCGTCCTGGGTATAACAGAAATATACCCATCTTCAATGTCGTCCTACAAAACTATACCCTGGGTATAGTTCGATCTACAAAAGTATACCCAGTACCGTAGCTTTGAGCCTAGATACGAGTTAGGAATGAATGGCCGCCATTTTGTTTCTCGCTTCAACTGAGACGGCAGTTTTGCAATCAACATCGTCAAAATACCAGTCAATATCGTCAGCATTTCTGCTCATCGATAGCATGGGTCAACTGTTAACATTTGTCTTAACACAATCGTCCAAACCTATCGCAAGTTTAGCTCACAATTTCAAAGAAATGAGCAAACGAACAGAGCCGATCTGCGTCATATGTTTGTTCGGTGTTGTGCATTCATCTACGTCCGGATCGACATTACATCAGCCGTGCTGCGAGTACTGTTGCGGATTTCAGTGACGATAAACGGCACGAAAAATTCTTTGATGACTGTCGGTACAATATATTAAAATTGTGCCCGTCGTGTTGGGCGCGAGAGCGATGTTTTTCGACTTGTCATGCTTGTGCATGGTCATGTGGAATTTGCAAGGACAATCTCGTCTTCAGGTGCTGTATCCAATCCTCGGTATACTTTTGTAGATCGAACTATACCCCGGGTATAGTTTTGTGGGACGACATTGAACCTGGGTATATTTCTGTTATACCCAGGACGACATTAACCGATTCAGCGTTAGTTTCCTTTCAACGACAGGCAACAGTTTTATTCCACATTAAGACCAGCTTTAATTGACTTCATTTACAAATCGTACTGGTGAGTAAAAGGAAAAGTAACCCTCACCGCTGAATAACCATTAGGGCGATTTCCACTGAACATGTAACCCGACTAGGCCTTTCATAACTTGGCCTGGATCGTGTATAGTCAATAATTTGCCTGTTTGGCATGTTGGCCGTGGTGGCCAGATTAGTCATAGTAGTGGAGGGCCATGGGAACACTCCCATGTACCATTTTAGAATTTCTAGACCTCAATACGGAGGCCCTCAAGATAGTTCATTGTTCTCCCAAAACAAAAGCATGACACCACTAGCTAGTTGAATCCAGGCGGAGCTATCCAGGCGATTATTATCTAGACGTGTATAATTTGCCGTACAGTTTATAAACTTAAACGCTGATTGAGCTTAACACCCTTTGCAAATTCGGTCCAATTTGTTTTCTGTTGGTCGTGTCATATCGTTCGTGAAGTTGAATTCAAATTAATGGCAGAAATATTTGGCATCTCCAACGGAAAAACATGATCCTGACCAGAAAAACATGATCGTAACTTGACAAAAATCGTTCTATTGCTTCCTTGAGACTGACCTTCGCTGCATGACGTTCCTGCTATTAGTAAAATAGTACATATATCTGTCCCGATGGAACGTAAGAGGTAAATGGTAAACCGGAACATCTCGAGGAGGGAGACGAGGTTGGAACATACCGGTACGTTAGGCACATTGGGTGATATCCAAGTCAGCAAACAAACGAATTCATCATGGTAGATATTTATAAAGATAATCTGAGCACTAATGAAGTGAATGTTGTTTGGTAGGCGTACATAGAGACTTTCATTATAGAATAATAACGCCGTCAAAGGGACTTTATCGAATCGCTGAGAAATGCCCACTGTCGTCTCTAAGTCAACAGAATTCATTCTGTTCTGAATGCAGTGAAAGCTTTCCACCAGTTGCCGTATTCAGGTATTATTTCGTCAAACAATGTCCTGTTTGGGGTGAATAGAAGTATTGATTTTTATGATTATGGTAGGAAGCAATGTCTTTCACCTTAGAAACCCGATTTCTATTTCTATCATATTCTATTGATTTTTAATACAATATTCATTGCATGTGCTGTTTTTTTTTAGTTATGGATTCATCATGCAACAAAGACAACTGAGAGAAACTAAATTCAGGATGGCCACCATTTTGGATGAGTGGCGTGGCTCACCATCATGCGATGGAAACGTACACCGATCAGCATTAATTTATCTATTTTTTGACAGAACCTAAACGTGGGCTGTTGGAATGCGGATTGTGGTTAGAGTAAGATAATTGCGGTTAGCCTATATGTTATGCCGTAGTGAATCACAGACCCGGATATAGGACACGTATTTTTGGTAGAGCAATGTTTTTGGCAAGAAAAAAATTAATCCGCTAAAAATTCGAGTATTCTGCTCTCAGATGCCAGGAAAATGCATCTAAAGCACTTAAAATGTCAAATATCTCAGACCCACCATTTGGGCTTCGCGGTTGCGGTGTTCGCCGCCTCCGTCGAGCTCCCCCTCTTTCTGTCAATTGTGGAACAGGTGCAACGTTTTTCAGTGTGACCATTTTTCTGTGTGATTCCAATTGTTCCGAACACACTGGGGAACGTAGGGGAGAGTGGGGTAAAATGGCCACCTTAAGCTTTCAAATCAGTTTTTTCCATTAAAATGGTCTATATGAACTCGGGTCAACGTGTTTTGAAATCTTTTTTCATTAGTAATTGCATGACCCTTGAAATTTAGAGCCAAGATTAACCAAATACTGTTGATGGCCAAAAGAAAAAAAATTGTGCCTGCTGTGCCATTTTGCCCCATAGGGTGGATAAAATCGCCCACAAACATGGGGCAAAATGGCCCATCTTGATTAAACATTGTGGGTGGCTTACTGATCAAGGACAAATCCGCAGATATGATTCTTATACTAAAAAGAACTTTTATTCTAAAAATTAACAAAAAACAAACATGGAAATCTTTTAGGAAGCAACATGGCAAGGCCCCCCCCCTCATGTCATGAAATAAAAATGATCAAATGGGAGGTCACAATGACCTTGTCATCTCGTGGTAGCCTACAACAACTTGTGACTAAATGACTCAAGTAATTTGCCGAAAAATAATGTTAGTCTGATAAAATAGACTGCCTTGTAGGCTGGGCCATTTTGCCCCAGCACAAGTGGGCCATTTTGCCCCATCTACAATTTCTAAATAAACATGTCCCTGTATAAAATTTGCAGCTCGGGCAGATACATAGAGATACAGATACATACATACAGATGCATATACCTGTCATTTTTTATCACTGATTTTTACCAAAAAAAGCATGCAGTACCATTCGAACCTTTGAGTAACCGTCCCACTATAAACACACTTTCCTCCGATACGTACTATAGATCAGGGATGGAAGAAATTTTGAATGTCACACTCTGCACTGAATGAACTCTGCACCCACCGCCGCCATATTGTTATTGCCTGCTGTTGGGAAGGGGATGAAGACCCATGCTTGTCAAAAAGATGGCAGTACAGCAAACCAGGTATATTGGGGTGGCCATTTTACCCCACTCTCCCTACTCGCTCTTTCTCTGTGTGTCGCTCATCGTCAAGTCGCGGCTTATTCCGTCGATCTATTGTACCGTATGTCACACTGGCCCACGGGCCTCACTGAAAAACGTTACACAGGTGTGTGTGTGTGTGTGTGTGTGTGCGTGCGCGTGCGTGCGTGCGTGCGTGCGTGCGTGCGTGCGTGCGTGCGTGCGTGCGTGCGTGCGTGCGTGCGTGCGTGCGTGCGTGCGTGCGTGCGTGCGTGCGTGCGTGCGTGCGTGCGTGCGTGCGTGCGTGCGTGCGTGCGTGCGTGTTTGGTTGTTTGCTTGTTTGTTTGTTTGAAGAAGATTTATTTCCAAAACAAATGAAATACAAATAGCTCCGGACGGAGGAAGAGCATTATTTGTCCGTGTTATCTGCCAGTGTTACATGCCATTATCTGCCAGCGTTTCTGTGGGTCAGTGTATCCCCCTTGTTGTTTGGGAAACACTGGCAGATAGATCGAAGTGTTTCTCTGTGTCCCCTATTGTTAAGTCGCCGTTTATTCTGTCAGAGGATAGGAGGGGAACACTCACATAAGTAAATAGGGGCCGATAGGCCGACTTTACACTTTTCACTTTCTATGAACAAGCAGTCATCATATACTGGCCGGACGTAGTCTCGTGCCACCAGACTCATGCAATTTCCAATAAATTTCCAATTTTAGAGTCTGGTCCGTATGGTTACTTTGACTTGTAATGTTGTAAAACCATCATGGCGGACAATCTACCTACAACTGATGACGTAGAACACAACTACACTGCACTTCATGCATGCATGTATAATACATTGGTAGTGACTAGCCAATCAGCGAAATGAGGTCACTACAATGAGAATTGCGTTCCGTGCCAGACCCTCGG
>NMRB01000289.1:192442-213935 GCA_002633025.1 Notospermus geniculatus
AACTCTAGGGGCAAATATCTGGGGGAAAATGTCCTATAATCGGCACCACCCCTACCCGTCCGGGGCCCTTCACCGGTCATTTGTGTGGTTCATACCGTGATTGTTTTCCGCTAAAAAACTGCATGTATACTAAAAGCCATAATGGTCATAAAATTTCTACAGTATGTCTTTGGCATCTACTTCATGGCGGCATCCTTACTCCCTATGGTGACACCTCTGCCCGTCCGTAGGACGGGTACTTTCCTAGTTTATTATAAGTCACCGTTTCGTCCGTTACGTCCGTTCCGTCGGTTAGCTACAAGATACCTATTAGGTCTTTAAGAGACATCTGTGTGAACTATTTGATGAATTTGTACTCATTCAGTCTTCAAGAGACACTCGTTTTATGAAAATTCGGTCTTCAAGAGACAATCGTTTATGAACATCTCATCTTACTTCCAGTTTTTGATCTGTTCATGAGGGGGAGGAAATGTTGGGGCGATTGCCCGTTGGTGATAGGTTTAATTTGCATGACGTAGCATAATTTGCATGTCGTAGCACAATGACTGTGAAGGGCGCGAATGCGCCACCTATGAATAGCGTGGGTGAATTAATAAAGCGACAGAGCGTGAATCGCCGAGCGAATTTTGTTGACAATTTTCCGTGTTTTTCGTTATTTAATACAGTCAATTCCGATCGAAACATATGAATAGTGATTCGTCAATACAATCCGCGCGACGCCTGCGGTGCTGCCACCTATTGTCGGTGATATGTACTGACGTGAATATCGTGAGTGAGTTGCATTGGACCGGGCACCAGTCTAACGATCACGGGGCGCTACTGGTGCTGCCTCCTTGCCGACCACTGTTTGTAAACAAACTGGTTTGTTTACAACTTGGACGTCGAACTCCTTTAAGAGTGCAACGTCGGAAAACCTTTCGCTCAGGTTTTGGCACACATTAGTGAGGAACTTTGTGTAGAACTGAAATAGAAAAAAAGGAGCTGATAAGAAGATCGGTAACATTCACCCTTTTGGCCTTAGTAGGCCTACCTAAGGTGAGTGAGGCGGGTCAGGAATGATCAGAAAACCATAGTGATGCAATGGCATATCATTTGGCATTAGGCCCGTATTTATAGGCTTAAATGGAGTTTTACGTGTATACCTTTTTTGTCATTACCGAGAATAGAAGCCATGGATTGCCGATTTTCCACGCTTCGTCTACTCCACAGGCTCTATTCTTGAGCCGTATTTGTTTCTCCCTCTCCAAAAAGGCCGGTGACTTTTCACTTTCGACATATGTCATCTTCTGAAATAGAACCATCCTGTGTCTGTGTGCTTGGGCTTAGATGTCCCCGAGTGACACCACTTGTCTCCTGTTCCTCCTCTAATAAGTATTGGGAGGGAATCTGGCATAAGGAGGCCCAGAAGACCAATGGCGCAGGAACGAGTTTAGAATCCCCGATCAGTGCCCAAAAAAAGGTCATCGATTGACGGAATAAGCCGCATTGTACAATAGGATTTCCACTGTGTGCCATGGAGTAACGTCACTTCCGATCGGGGATTCTAAACTTTAGCCCAAACGCCCTTAGGCCTACCCCTGCCTTGCCTCACTACCCTCACTCTGTGTACCCTTGTTCCCGCGCCAAACACCAGAATGAATGGGTCGTCACAGTCGCCGCGTGGTGTCACTCGGGACATTAGATGTCCCTGAGAGTGACACCACTTGTCTCCTGTTCCTCCTCTAATAAGTATTGGGAGGGAATCTGGCATGTCTCCGGCAAATCACCACTGGCTCCACTTACATCACGTTGCACCACCCGTATTTCGGGGGATTGAGCACCCCCCAACACTACTTCCCAATACTATTCCCAATACTCAATCCTCCGAAATACTCCTTTCCCTTGGGAGCCGGAGGCCCCCGAATTCCACGACGCCAAGCCCTGGAGGCCTCCGACCCCCAACCAGCGGAAGAGGGAAATCCCTTCCTAACGTGATTAGAACACGTCGGTTGGACGCCGAAAGCAACCAAAATTACATTACACATTCTCCTAAACCCCAACGCCACCCTGCAAACTGGCCGTCGCCGAAGCTTGTAATACCACTTACATTCCATTCACCCATGATTAATTAATGAACCAACGAATATAACACCACACAATTGTGCCACCGATCCTGAACGGTCCCACCCAGCCGTCTAATATACACATGTATTCAACACATACCAGAGGCCCAATACACGTTCCCTATTCACCAGCCATGGAGAGCCCCATGAAAACTTAATAAGGCCTATTTGCACATCACATCTGCACGTGGCTGTCGCGCCCTTCACTTCGAGCCCACAATGGCCTATAATCTGCCCCCTTGGCATACAAGCCCTCCACGGCTTTACTGGCCCTACTCGGCCGTGCCCTCCTCGGCACATTATAGCCCTCCTCGGCTTTAGGCCCTCCTCGGCCGTGCCCTCTTTGGCACATTATAGCCCTCCTCGGCTTTAGGCCCTCCTCGGCCGTGCCCTCATTGGCACATTATATCGCCCTACTCGGCGAGGAAAAGAAAAATGTATTACCTAGAGGCAGGGCCCACCCCAACAATCTACCAGTCGTCTTCGACGCCTCGTTCCGGCAAAGATTTGCCCACACACCGAAGCTCGATGTGCACGGTTCCGCGACCAACACCAGAATGAATGGGTCGTCACAGTCGCCGCGTGGTGTCACTCGGGACAAAGCCTCATCAACGGTCGATCCAACCATGCATCCATGATTACTGGTTCGTTGAGTTCTATTGACGAGGCCTGGAACCAGGCCGTCTTCTAGGTTTCGTTTCGTTTGCGCGCGAACATATCAGTTGGCTCACGGCGTGTTATGGAGCTATGTAGGACTGCGTATTTCACTGGATCGGAAGTTTTTATGCTTGTCTGTCAACATTGAGCTAGTCTACGTATTAAAGGTCGTGTAGGGGTCTGTGTGTCCAGTGTAAAGGACGTGCCGGTCGCATTTTTAGCGTACCGGGCGAGTTTTTACACGTGCCTGTTTTCACCTGTGAAATTTCTAAGCGTACCGGACCGGTACGCAAAAACGGCCTGGCTAGAACCCTGAATGTACATGTACATAGACATGACTCGCAACTAAATTTGCGTTGTTTCTTCGTTGCTGCAGGGTTGATACTTGATATGAATGTCCATGTACATTATAATGTACGGTATGCCGATGATTTCCACTGATTGTTGCTGCAGATGTTTAACTCAAAATATCTTTTACGTAGGCCGGAATAAAAAGTGACGTAGGCCTAATTTTCATCAAAAAGATATTATCTGAGGAAATAAAAATGAATTGGATGATACGCGGGAAACTTAGTTCTTGCTTACAATGGCAGAAGGACGTATCTCCACTCAAGAAGAAGGGGAAGCATGGTCAACTGAAATATCAGCCACAGTCATTACTACTGTGTAGTACAGGTAGGAAGAGCTGTCACTTCTATTGTCCGTGCTCCTCTTATCTAAGGGACAGCGGCATCGTCTTACCTTCATAGTTGTTGAACTTGCTCACCGGATCACAGGATTTATCATCGCTAGTCCTCCCACTAGAGCTTGAATTAAACACAGAACACATTCCGATGCACTTATTCACGTTGTTTCTCCAGTGTGTATTGTCTTTCAGACAAATAATGAATTGCATTAGTGATTTATTGACTGAATGTTAATTAATGACAAAACGAGTTTTTATATCTCTGACTGTGACATTGTATGTTACCTTTCAACTCAATTTGGAGCTGCGGTGATCGTGTTGCCTGGATCTGTGGATAGCGCAATATTGACACTAGAGAGTCTTTGGACGAGGTTTAACCAACACTCTCTAGCATCGTTCGAAGGTTACCATCTTGAAAAGTAGTGCAGCGGAAGGTTAAATGGAAAAATATCTACCAATTGTGATCAGGCTCCTAACGGTAACTTCATTAGGAGGAGTGATGCGGTCAAACATGGCGGCGACTGATCGCTGACAGTGTCAGATTTGTGTAACGTAGTGGAGAAAATCGGCACTGTTGTAGAGTTTGCGGCTCGTGGTCATGAAGTCCCTGTTAGAATCTCCCTCCTGCGTGAGACCCGGGGCAGGTCTTTTTGTCCAGTTGTCTCACTCAACACAGGTGAATAAATTGATACCGAGGTCAGTATGAGGGTCTTGGGCAGTTTTAGAATACATGAAGGAATATTCCATCTCTTAACGGATGACTCGGGCCAAAGCATAGATACGTTTCTTCTTGCAGCCGATTAATACGCAGAATGCAAAATCACCGTGCCGAGAAAAAACAATGAATTTTCCTTACTGGCCGGTAAGGGAGAATTACCGGCCCCCATTATTGCAGTAGGCGATCCTGGTGGTCGTTGATGAAACGGTTAGAACTTGCACACTATACATGATTAAAGCGGCTGATCCACTGTTGCGATTTTGGTCGGCGGCACGCCCGCGACGGGCTTGCGGTGAGGTTGCGGCAATCACCTCCGGTCGACCGCAGGAAAGAGCAGTAACACCGCCGCAGTCGATCAGGTGTTGCGGCAGGATTGCGGCAAAAATCACTACCGGCGATGGAAATCCTTGCCGGCGGTGGGTTGCGGTGATATCAAATATGTTTGATTTTGTCGCAGATCGCAAGCTCGCCAATCAGACCAAGCAATTTCTTCAATATGACTTCATTACATACGGCGCGCAGTATGGCAAGGTGGAAAGCCAATGCTAGTGTGTCTTTTGCTGAAGATGAGCGGCCAAAGGAAAAGATTGCGTCCATTTTTCTTCTTGTATGAAGCATGCATAAATCGCAACGGTGGACCAGTTTTCCTACTTGCGATACCTTGCGGTGGTAAATGCTGCAACTCCAACGCAAGCTTGCCGGCGATGCATCACCGGCATACCGCTGATTTCCCGAGGCACCCCTGCGGTGGAGTTGCGATCACCGCAACCCAAACACAAGTAAACCGCAACGAAATCGCGACAGTGGATCTCCCGCTTTTCACCCCTCTCCCATTATAGCCGTACCGAGCCCAGGGATAAGTGATTTTGCATCTCGTACATGTAAATGTTTCAAAATTTTCAATGAGGCCAAGAACTTTTGCCACATTACAATTATACTATAGCATGTACCCGTGGCAATCGACGGTTGTTAGTTCGGCCGAGGTTGGAATTCACGGCTGGAATTGGAATATATATCGGGTGGGCCAAAAAAAACGCATCGAACTTCAAATCTTGATTTCTCAACAACTGTCTATTATAATTCAATGAAATTTGGTACCGTGTAATGTAAAGATGTTTTGTTTCACGCGTGAAATTTGTGCATTGATACCTTTGGTATTAGCACCGTATCACTCAATTTAAAAATCATTGTAAAAATGTGTGATTCCGGAATCCAATAAGATAGGAAAAACCCGTCCCGAACTTCAAATTTCGATTTCTCAAGAACTATTCATTATAACCCAATGGAAATTCACTCAATACTGTTCCGTGGCTATGCTTCTAAAATGTGAAAGTTTCAACACATTATCTTTGGTATTAAGATTGTGGTGCCAAATGTAAAAACCATAGTAATCATTCATCATATTTTAGGAGACAATGGTGAAACTTCGAAACGCTCGAGTCCAATATGGCGTTTTAGTAATGAGCGCCACAGGGTAGATATTAAAGTTATTAATTTAATACTTTCACATGTTAAGGACAATATCATGGAGCAGTGTTAGGCAAAATTTCATTGAGTTGTAGTAAAGCTTTTATGAGAAATGAAAATTTAAAGTTTGGGAATTTTTCATCCACCCGTATTTTACCGGATTCCGGAATCGCATTTTTTTACAATGATTTTTAAATTGAGTGATATGGTCCAAATACCAAAGGTATCAATGCAAAAATTTCACACATTCAACAAAACATCTTTAAATGATACGGTACCAAATTTCATTGAATTATAATGGACAGTTGTCGAGAAATAAAGATTTGAAGTTCGATGCGTTTTTTTTGGCCCACCCGATATAAGGTTTATTGAGACAAATGAAATGACTGTACAACATGATACAAAAGTTGGCCTGTCAGAGCTCTGAGGCAGAGAGGTAAGCATTATTAGCTCTGACAAGCCATCTAAAAGTTGAGTCCAAGACAAGATAAATGAACAACAATAGGTGACCGGCCATGATTCCGAACGGGATGTTTTACAGATGCTGAAGGAAACAATAAGATTGGCGAAATTGAGACTTTCGAAGTAAAGGAAACAAGAGTAAAATATCAATTAGCATTCAAGAGGATTTGGGCTTTTGGGCATTTGGGCTGGAATTGGTGGACACAACGAGGTGCGGTAGGGAGAATCTAGAAAGCAATCAAACAACACTACTAAAAAAGGAAAATTGCGATGACAGTAAAGTTCCGTTCGCATATTAAAGCGAATGGCTCGCGGGGTTTGTTGACAGTTGTTTGTTCAGATGTCCTCAAATCAAGCGCCGTTTTGAGAAAAAGGCGAAAGAAGGATTTTAGTTTAATGGGAATTGCATTACACAGCCAAACTTCGGAGGCGTATTCTGCAGAATCTACCGCTTCGAAATCAATGTGAATAGTACAAAATGTATATTTTGGCCGACTGAATTTGAAACTGTCATTAACCCATTTTAACAAATTTTTTAATGGAACCTCGTCCCCAGGTGCACGTTCGCATATTTGCACAGGTTTTGCCTATGACTGGAGCACGGCTTTGCCTGGAGACTAGGTTCAATCTCTATGGGAGATACCACCAAAAATCAAAACAAACCCCGCGAGCCATTCGCTTTAAACCACCCGCTGCACCACGATATGGTATCATCTGTTACCATACCGAATTTCGAGGCAAAACAAAACTTCAAAGTGTGACTTCGTTGAGCCCCTTTCCAGCGTTATTATATACATTACGTCTTCAGAAAATATCGGGGTCCACTTATCAATCGGGGTCGAGAAAAATCAGTGAAATCCTCACTAAACATAACTTTCATGTTTAGGGACTCCCCGAAATATGTCGACATATTTAAAAAAGGTTTCTTCCGCACCGGTATGTCGGATAAAGTGAAACGCTGCCCCGTCCTGTGCGTTGAATCTGAAGTGTTTAGTAATTGTATCAACGATAGGCGGAAATAAAACTAGAATTTCTTCAAAAGAACTCCTTCCGGGGGGAAATTTAACCAGGCCATGCAAGGTATTGGGATTTTCTCTAAAACAAATGAACTTAGGACCTGGAAAAGCGATCAGGCAGGGGAGACACACAGCCCTCCAATAAATGAAATATGACCTTAATTTTCTTATGGGGTAACCAAGCCAACTAAGATGTTCCACTTTGTGTTTGACTCGCTGGTATCGTCTCTGAGGTCCAAACGCGACTAGTATGTACTCGTAATTTAGGAACTCGAAAAAAGCAAAGAAGTCACGACAAACATAAATTTTATTGGCGGCCAAAGACACAGTTTTTCCATTGTCAAGTAAAATGGATTCAGACAGTATAATATCATAAATTGTAACTTTAATGATACGATTCTTACGACACCAGATAACAAACGTCGAACCAAACCAAAAGTACATTTTTAAGGGGGTAATTTTTGAACAAACGTTTTTGTCGGGTATGACGAGGGTTCCCACTAACGGACCATTCCGTAGATCGTACAGGTAATGAAGAAATGAAGCGTCCCCATTTTTGACAGTTTGGACAAAATATTTCCCAGAAGACCCTGACGTAAATGATCCTCTTTTATACGGAACCGTGTATCTGCTTGTAAGGCTGAATTTTCTGTTGGCTAAATGGTAAACTGACAAGCTAAAAACTGGGACCGTTTCGGGGCTTTTAGCTGCACCAAGATATCCAGTTATGCGGTCGAAAAACCAATTTGTATCACCAGAAAGGCTCAATGGTGGTATGAATGGTACACGAAGTTTTAATCGGTACTGAATTAGATTGAATTCCTACAATAGAAACCGTCGTTAGGTATATTGATATTATACATGTATGTACTTGTCTTGAAATAGAAACGGGTTTCGAAGGTGAAAGACATCGCTTCCTACCAGATTCGAACCCAGGGACCCTCGCATTAGGCATCAATCGCCAGCACTAAGGGGCAGCTTAAGACCCTTAAAAGGGTTATGAAGCTTCCAAACGACACATACATACATTAACCACCAGGCCTAATCCCCATCTTCCTATGTACTTCTCTTGAGTGATTAACCTATGGCTCTCTCAGGTACTAACCACGATAGGCATGTAGATATGGAAAGGTATCAGCGAGCAAGTTCTAGTATATCAAGTGCTTGAATCATCCATCTTGAACCAATCTTCTCATTGGCAATAAACAATAAGGACCTGGCTTTCCCGATCTCCACATCGTATTTAGATTGTTTACGATCAAACAAATAATTGATGTAAAATTTCCGTAGTAATGTGGGCCATCGCACTGCGACATGAGAGAGCATGACCTGATGTTTTTCAAATTGTAACATTTAATGATTTCAAGAAAACTGATTTTTGTATATGAAAACGTATCAAAATGGTAAAAGAAGGTTCTTGTTGAATAATCTTCTCCCAAAACTTTAAACCTGGCAGGTACAGGTACATGTATTTTAATAGTGTTCGTGGACCGTACCCTAGCCCCAGATTTTGATAACTGTAAGGTGTATACCATTTTTTCATAATTTCTGCTGTTATGATTAAACCTTGAAATTAACAGGTACACATCGAGGGCCAGAAATAATACGTTGTAGTTGTAGTATTTTGCAATTTTTGCCGTGGCATTTTGTGATAAGTGGAAAACGAGACCATTTTCCGCAGATTCTATTATGAAACTATAAGCTGTCATTAACAACGCTGCATGCATGGGACAAACTGCAGATATACCTTCCATGTTATCCTGAATCGTCCAGAGATTCTCCGCAGAGCCCGACTGAGTGGGGCCAATCCATTCTAAACATTCCTTTCTGGTTTTCAATCGAATTTGACCGGTATATTCTCCATTTCTAATATCATAAACTTTCAACAAAGGCCTCAAATGAGATTTACGCTTTCGTCTAGTTCTCCCACTTACTTCATAGATTATTGTGTAATTTACCCTATATGCTAGGAAAAGTGACCTGACGTATTTTGCATTTTTGTAAAATGTTACATTGTATCTTAGTCGACAACTTGCGCTGTTAGCATCCATAAAGTACGACACTAGCCGATACCATGGCTGATTGCGTCCCTCAAATAACATAAAGAGAGGCTGTGTTGGGTGGACTGTAATAATCAAAGAATGCTGGTTTTCCACCGGTGGTATGAATGGTAATCTCCTGTGGATCCGGTACTCACCGAATTTTATCTAGATTGTTCAGCATAACTGTCAGTCTTGGTGATATTATTAGCTCACCTGTGTGAGGTGAGCTTTTCTTATGACGTGTTGTCCGCCGTCCGTCGTCGTCGTCCGCCGGCCTCCGTCCTCGTTAACAGGGGTGGCACGTTTCTAAACCTCTTGGCTTAGAAACTTGAAACTTGGCGTACAGGTACCCTATGGTAAAAACTATCTGTGGACCGAAACTTATGCTAATTATACACTCTGGCCTGTAGGGGGCGCTTTGTGAAAACCTTCTTTTGGCCATATCTCCTGAACGCTTAGCTAGAATCATGAAATATTTATACTGGGTTCCTCGGATGAGACAACAGCACATAAACCCCGCGTTGTTGATTTGACCCTCTTTTGAAGGTCACAGAGGTCAAAATTCAAAATACCACTGTTTTGTGGCTTATTTCGTGGCTATTTGACTTTGGTGTGTAGATATATCTAGGCAGCCTCTACAAGTGCACCAAATTTCAACCCAATCCTACTTCAAATATGGCCGGCAGAAATCCATCTTGAAAAATGGACTTCAACCCACAGGCCTACCTCATAAATAGCAGTAGCTAGGATGCCTTAACGATGCCTAAATATGTATCTTGGTAACCTCTACGTGGAGGCCAAAGTTTGGTTCGATTGGACTTTAAACGTGGTCGCCAGGCAGCCATCTTGAAAAACTGACTTTGGCCCATATCTTATCAATACTAAAGGTTAGGATAGCTTAATGTTGCCTAAATATCTATGTAAGTATCCCCTAAATTTATTGTGAAATTTTAGTTCCAACAAACTTCAAATATGACCGCCAGCTGGCCATCTTGGAAAATAGAATTTTGACATCTGTGACCTAGACAACAAATCAGTTTGTTCACAATGGCCGGCAGAAATCCATCTTGAAAAATGGACTTCGACCCATAGGCCTACCTCATAAATAGCAGTAGCTAGGATGCCTTAACGATGCCTAAATATGCATCTAAGTAACCTCTACATGGAGGCCAAATTTTGGTTTGATTTGGCTTTAAACGTGGTCGCCAGGCAGCCATCTTGAAAAATTGACTTTGGCCCATTTCTTATCAATACTAAAGGGTAGGATAGCTTAATGTTGCCTAAATATCTATGTAAGTATCCCCTAAATTTATTGTGACATTTCAGTTCCAACAAACTTCAAATATGACCGCCAGCTGGACATCTTGAAAAATTGAATTTTTGACATCTGTGACCTAGACAACAAAAGCAGTTTTTTCACAAACACCACTAACTACTCCTATAAGTTTGACTTGTATTCACAAATCACACTACTGATGGCCATGAACTGAGTTGATGTCACTGATTGATTATTACCAAAAATACATAACACCAAAAATACACTCGAAAAACTCGAAAAATCACCAATTTTTCCGTATGTTCAACAGCATGTTATGGCCGAACCGTTCAACCAATTACTAATTTCGCTCGCAAATTGGAATGATGAGGTCTTTTCTAAACAATGACATTTGTTACAGCTTTCAATTCTAAGTATTAATTGAGATATAGCGCCCGAAAAGTGACCACTCCAAGCCCCATTTCTCCTTGCGCACACCATGTTACCCGGGTGAAATATTGAAATTTTTAAATTGAAATTTCATTTGCTCTGAGCAGATGGCGCTGACGACCAGTTTCTCCACATTTGGAAACGTGGTATTTGCATTAGGCGGCCACATCCTGGAATCCTCGTAACACAACCAATGGGAGCAAGACATCGGTTGCCATTCTTGGAAGATCATTAGAGTGCTATCTTACTGGAATACAGTAAACCTATCACCCGGAAAGCTGGCTGTACGAAATGCCGAAAACGAAGCCTAAACAACCCATATTTTGACCTCTCTTACCTCATCGAATGCAGAAAACGCTGCAGGGATTTAGACATGAATATGGCAGGTTGGCCTCCATTCGGGAGGTCAACGGATAGATTCATTTTAATTTTGCAAAACTTTGGACGTCCATGACATGGACGGCTATTTCATATGCTGTTCCTGTATCTGCATTGACTACCTATAAACATCCAACGGTAACTTTAAAAGTAGATGCAGCTGGGTGCTATGTGTAGGCAGTGCAACGACAGGTACGCCATCTGGCTTTCACTGTTCTGTTGGATTTCCCTCTATTTCTCTACCTGTATACAGTAGGTAGGGTGAGATATGGAGAAGTTGGCCACCATGCAGTGGTTGGCCACTCTTTGACAAATATTTGCTGGTTAGCCACACTACAGTCTGCCCAACATTGGCAAATAAGTGACATTTTCAAACTTCAAGAAAATGAGCAAAAAGTGTAATTTCCTGATATCCTGGCAAAAAATACGAGCGCATTGTCCTACGGCGAGTTCCATATCCTTTTTGTCTGGCTTTTGGTGGTTTTGAAGCATTATCTTACCGTATTCCACATTTTTAATACCAAACACTGACTTCCTTTCTCCCACTCTATCTCCACTTCATTTCACAGACAAATACTATGGCAAAAGGAAGTAAGTGCAGCACTTAATTACATCCTTTTTGCCATATTTATTTGTTTCCTTAAAAAATGTAACTCACTTCCTTTTGCCACATCTGTAATTGTCTGTATCTTCCTAACTGATGAAGAATCCGATACAGCTATCACAATAAAAGATGTAATTAACGTATGCCTGACATCCTCTATGGGATTAACTCAGTTTTCGACAAAATGTCACTTACTTACTTTGCATATCATGTATATCATATACCGGCGTTGTAACCCTGTCTGATTTTTGCCGGAGGTATGGAGTCCACGACAGGCTACTGTCCACCTGTGTGGGGTCTTTTACTTGCCCTGGCATAGACACTCAGGTACAAGGGACCACAGCTTCCTTTTAGTCCCATCCGACGGACCCTGCATTAATGTTTCGCATTTTTTGTACATGCCTTCGCCCGGAGTCGAACCCGCGCCGACCCATTGCACAATTTGGTAGTCAAGCGCGCTAACCACTCGACCACCGGGATTTTGTCAGAAAAAAAAACACTGGCAAAGAATGGT
The DNA here is from genome assembly GCA_002633025.1 of Notospermus geniculatus. Classification (NCBI taxonomy): domain Eukaryota; kingdom Metazoa; phylum Nemertea; class Pilidiophora; order Heteronemertea; family Lineidae; genus Notospermus; species Notospermus geniculatus. The sequence goes on from NMRB01000289.1 coordinate 204,793, forward strand.
GTATCAATCGGTGNCACTCACAGACCTACATTTTGACACCAATATTGATATGGTCTGATGACATCATATTTTTGACCCCTTTTTATTCCCAGTACCCTAACTTTAGGGGTCTCTTTCTCACTTGCTGCCGGGTTTGAGAAAGTCTACCCAAGATTTTCTTATAATAAGGATACTCCCCTCTCAGAAACAGTAGAGTAACTTAGGGTACATCTTATGCACACGGGAACCCCCCTAGCCCATGCATTACAGCAGATTCTAACCGATGAAAACGCGAGGTTCATAATGAGGATGCATTACGATAATTAATGCACGTTAAACAACGAAGTGACTATTCACACTCGTAATCTTCAGTGAGCTGAATGGCGCAGTGGAAGGATGGAGTGGACTGTAACCCAAAGGTCGCGGGTTCGAATCCCGATAGTCCTTTTTAGTTTTTTTTTCTTTTTTCTTTTTCTTTTCTCTTTTCTGTTCACTGTTGTGACTCTTTGAAATTTTCACATGGATTAGTTGGTTAATTAATCTTTCTTAGTGGTGACACTGATAAACACGGCTACAACTTGGGAAGATCACACCCTGGTATTCGGACTCATCCCCTACTCTGACTCACAACCTCAGAGGAATTAGCTGTCCTACTGACGCTATTACCGACAGAATGCGTAACATATACATGTAGGTCTGGTGTCTAAGATCATATTTTGCTAATTTTCGGTCAAAATGTGCATGAAAAGCACGTTTTTCCGGACCCCCTGGGGGGGGGCACTTGGCCCCTGCCCCCTCCAGTAACATCTCTGGTTGTGATGACAAATGTTTGCCAAGAGCTCCCTGGGCTGAGTCCACGTAGGGGACGTAACCTCACCATGCACTTGCACAGAATCAAACGTTATACTGAGATCGAAATAGGCCGAAGCCGCATTCGTTCCAAGCTGGTACCCTGCAAGTGCCAATGTATGGCTCATTTTGCCGAATTCTAGAATTTCGCTGTGAAAATATCATCTTTTCCTAATTTACACAGCAAAATGTGGGCGGGGATGCTTATGAATATCAAATACCTACTTGCTGTGTAAATAAGAATTCGCTCCTTAGTTACACAGCATGTTGTGCAAATAGCACCGGCCTAACTTCTATGACATGCACTTAGATTTCAAACGTCAGTAATGAGGAACCCGCGTGCCGGAAATCCCGACAGGTCGGCGCTGCGAGCAGTGCGACCGAAACGACGTCATTGACGTCGTTTTACGTGTTGACGTTGCGTCATGAAAAAATCAGCTGTACATTTTCTACAGAAAAAAATGAGATAAAGACGTTGCCGAAAACCGTCATTTATGTCTTCATTTTAAGGAAAAAAGCATTGCAAACTTGCAGACATTTTCATCTGCTACAAGATGGTGTAAATTTTAATGCTAGGCGACGGAAACAAAAGGGTGCTTTTCACGCCAGAAATAAAGGGAAATAACGTTAGAAAAAAGAAACTTCGGTCGCACCGCTCACAGCGCCACGTCGTGACGTCAGTTCCTCCCCATTCTACTTTCCGCCAATACTTTTACAGGTAGTATTTGAAAAGGCCCTGTGTATTTGTAATGTAAATAAATTCTTGAATGAATAAACGTTGTAACATCTACAGATGATGTTTCCCATTAGTCATTGTTCGGGTAAAAATTATATTCCGTGACGGTGTTTGGACAATACGTAGGCCTAACCGAGTACAATGTGTTGGTTGACAAGAGTTTTTTTTGTGTGCGTGGGTGTGTGTGTGTACCGGTATAGGTGTTTCCGTTCACGTTTCTGTCTGTCACACCTCAGTCCAGAGAGTATTTTTAGCCTATGCTGGACGCAATACAGAGTCAGATGATGAGTAAACGAAGAACCAGATTTTGGTTTTACGTCATCAGCATGATCAGATCACGGATTGGTGGTTCCCGTATCACGTGACCTCAAACTGTAAAGATGGCGATGCTGTGCATTCGCCGATTCGGCTTTTCGAGAGGAATATTTTCGTGATTTTGATAACAAACTGCGGTTTTCTTAATGTTTGTCTGGCTAAGAGTGAACAGAGAGCGTGATTGCGAGTGTAGCTGGTTGAAACAGCAAGTAAAATGCCTGAGAGCAGCGTTGTCAAGTGATACGATTGCCGTGCACTAAATGTATTCAAAACACGACCTGGAGATGGAAGGACCAATCAAAATAGACCCCCGTGATAGGCTTCATCTGACTCTTGTTGCGGCCGTCAGTTCTGCAAATGAGCAACAGGAGACAGTGTTCGGACTACAGTCCAGAGGGCAGCTAGAAGGCTGGAAACAGGTCCTCCTCCAGGTTTGTTGACACAAGCTTTCAGAAAAGCGACTCGGTTTCATTATCCGACATCCGGATCAGGGTGAAATTGCCATATCAATTCCAAAGCTTTTATCTGTCACAAGTCTAAGAAAAAAAAATCTACCGAGCACATGAAACATGCCCCACCACTAAGTTTGTCAATCCTGCCAGTTTATTGGGCTTACCGTTTCCGTCATGTGGTGTGAGGATCATAGTGATATTGATATCTCAAATTTGATATTTTGAGATAACTTAATCATATCGCAACTTTGCAACATGAAACAAGTCTTAGTTCATGCCTGCTTATCCTAGGACTGGACTATATTAAAATTTTCGCCTCAAGTGTCCGGCATCTTGCCACGACAAGGGTTCTTATCACTCCTACTCTCGCTCAATCCACCCTTGCCTGAAACTACCCACATTTCCACTCGCATTGCCGCCGAGAGATGGGCGGCCAATCAGAGCTCTCGCTGAGCTGTTACCTCGCCTCCAGGAACTGAGCAATTAACGAAGTACACGAAATACGTAGTGTATGTGACAAGATGCACCTGGGCGCGAGGTGAATCAACAGAGCAAACATGGCGGCTTCAGAACTTCGATCTGTCGCTTGGGGTCAGAAATTAGCGGAAAATATGTGGGTCAAATACAGAAATTCATGCGAAAGCTTCCAGGGGTAGTGGCGTAGTCTTTATGACGTAGCCAATACACGTGGAGTTCCAGGATGGGAGTTCAACGGATAGATTCATTTTAATTTTGCTAAACTTTGGACGTCAATGACATGGTTCCTCCAATTTTCGCCACACGGCTATTTCATATGCTGTTCCTGTATCTGCATTGACTACCTATAAACATCCAACGGTAACTTTAAAAGTAGATGCAGCTGGGTGCTATGTGTAGGCAGTGCAACGACAGGTACGCCATCTGGCTTTCACTGTTCTGTTGGATTTCCCTCTATTTCTCTACCTGTATTTCCTGTATTTGCTGGTTAGCCACACTATAGTCTGCCCAACTTTGGCAAAAGAAGTAAGTGACATTTTCAAACTTCGAGAAAATGAGCAAAAAATGTAATTTCGTGATCCTGGCAAAAAATACTAGTGCATTGTCCTACTGTGAATTACATGTACATATCCTTTTTTCTGGCTTTTGGTGATTTTGAAGCATTATCTTACCATATTCCACATTTTCTATACTAAACACTTACCTCCTTTCTCCCACTCTATCTCCAATTGAAGTAGTAAAACAGGTTCATTTCACAGACAAATACTATGGCAAAAGGAAGTAAGTGCAGCACTCACTTACATCATTTTTGCCATATTTATTTGTTTTTTTTAAATGTATAACTCACTTCCTTTTGCCACATCTGTCATTGTCTGTATCTTCCGAACTGATGAAGGATCTGATACAGCTATTATAATAAAAGATGTAATTAACGTAGGCCTATCTCCCTGGCATCCTCTTCTATGGGGTTAGCTCAGTTATCGACAAAATGTCACTTACTTCCTTTTGCCAGAAAAAAACACTGGCAAAGAATGGTGTATCAATCGGTGGCGAACCATTGTTCATTCACCCGATATACATTTTGCCATCACAATCACTTCTGTGACATGCACTCAGATTTCAAACGCCAACATTACACTTTCCGCCAATACTTTTACATGTAGTATTTGTAAAAGGCCCTGTGTATTTATAATGTAAATAATCTCTTGAATAAATCACAACACAATACAGTTTTGACCACATCTTTAGAATGAGTAAAGCCCCTGTCACACTGTGGCGACTTAGGAGGGCGAATCCCCGCGAACTAGAATGAAATGGTCCATGGACCATGTGCTCACCCCTTTGGACATAATAGTGTAATGACAGAGAGGTATGTTCATGGTCCATGGACCATGGACCATTTCATTCTAATTCAGGGGGATTCGTCCGCCTAAGTCGCCACAGTGTGACCTGGCCTTAAACCGTGTAACATCTACACATAATGTTTCCCATTAGCCATTGTTCGGGTAAAAATTATGTCCCGTGACGGTGTTTGGACAATACGTAGGCCTCAATGTGTTGATTGACAACAGTTTTTTTGTGTGTGTGTGTTTCCGTTCACGTTTCTGTCTGTCACACCTCAGTCCAGAGGGCAGGTAGAAGGCTGGAAACAGGTCCTCCTCCAGGTTTGTTGACCCAAGCTTTCAGAAAAGCGACTCCCGTTTCATTATCCGACATCCGGATCAGGGTAAAATTGTCATATCAATCCCAAATTTTTTATCTGTCGTAAATCTACCGAGCACATGAAACATGTCCCACCACAAAGTTTGTCAACCCTGCCAGTTTATTGGGCTTACCGTTTCCGTCATGTGGTGTGAGGATCATAGTGATATTGATATCTTAAATTTGATACTTTGATATAACTTAATCATATCGCAACTTTGCAACATGAAACAAGTCTTAGTTCATGCCTGCTCATCCCATGACTGGACCATACTAAAATTCTCAGCCTCAAGTGTCCGAGAGATAGAGATATCATGAGATTTTGATATATATCATTCAAACTTGATAATTTGAAATATCTCTTCCTACGGTAGAGCTAGAGGCATGATTTCACCCATCCACATTATTGGGATGCCCATTTCGATTATGCAATTACCTTGATATTCAGAGGCAAAGGTCAAGGCCAAACTTGATAATTTGAAATATCTCAGCCCGTGGTAGAGCTAGAGGCATAATATCACCCATACTTAGCTTTTTGAGGATGCCCATTTCGATTACGCATAATCACCTTGATGACCAAGGTCAAAGTAAAGGTCAAACCTGATATTTTGAAATATCTCCGCTTGTGGTAGAAGTAGAGAGGCGTGATGTCATCCATACTTGTTATTAAGGATGCCCATTTCGATTATGCAATGACTTTGATGATCGGAGGTCAAAGTCAAACTTGATAATTTGAATTATCTCTGCCTGTGGTACGGGTAGAGGCAAGATATCACCCATATTCTGGTTATTGAGGATGCCCCATTTTGATTATGCAATTACCTTCACGATCAGAAGTCAAGGTGAAGGTCACATTTCAACGAGACCACGCATACGTGACACAAAATAATACAGCATGTCCAAACAATATTCCAGCAGAAAAAAAGACAATCAACATAAAACAAGTCGGGAACCATGGACATCGTCAGGATTTCGTGTTCTTGTTTACTGTGTTTTGAATTGGATAGAGAATATTGGTGACAGACGCAGATCTGAAGCGTAAAACCGTGTTGTATTACAGTGCCAGCGCGTACACAATACGATTGACGAATACCTACCATTTTCTGATACATCCGGGCTCCCTGGTATTCAAATGCCTCTTCTTTCTCCATACACGTCCCTTTCTTTTTAGTCAACTGGCAAAAAAGTACTGTGGTGTTATGGAAAAAGGTAATTGTTGAGCAGTCTTCATGTACACACTTGGCGGCACATATCAGGGATGAACGTGTTCCTTCGTGCACCGAATCTGGTTTAAGAATACTCCAACTGAATACAACTGTTTTGAAGCACTCTGTTACGATTCTTTCTTGGTTACTAGAAGTCTGCATGCCCGCAATCCTACTCCAAATTCAGTCCATGTTTTTTTTTCAACAAAATCAGCTGCCCGTTCCACGGACAATAGGAATATGTGCAGCAAAATTGATGCCGACTTTAGTTGGTGACAGACTGGCGTGCATGCGGTGCGGAGTAACGCATTTTGTAGTATTTTTGTGTTTTTGTGAGATGAAGGGGTGACACGTTGATTATTGCTGGAAAGCCGTGGGTCCTGAATTTATTGGCATATTCAGAAACTTTAAACAAAAACTTGATAGTGTGGAATGGGCTTTAGAAGTAATTTCACTCAATCGGCCATGTTCCCTTCCAACATCCATTGCAGTGGGCAATCGTCGGGTGACGTCGTTCGTCGTCGTCCGATTTCGTTCGACGATGGTCGCTGACGGCGAAAACGCATCCCGTGGGCTGATGTCGTCACATGAAACCTCTATGACTCAGCATTACAGTCATACATCGTCAAACAAAGTTGGAATCAAATGCACTAACCATGCCGTCATCTTCAAATAAATGAAATCAGTGTTTGCCAATTCTTCGTGACTTCCGTGCTGACACAACAAACACTGTAGTCTATATCTACCCTTCACACACATGTACAATGCGCGAGGCTAGTTGATACTTTATCCTCGCCTCTAAGGGGCCAGTCCAGAGTATGCAGAACAAACCTCCACATATTGGATACCGGTATCCATAAGATCATTGTATATTTTGAAGTGTTGAGAACAATCGTAGCAGGCTGTCATTTCGGACAGGTAGGCCTAAAAATGGGCCTGTTGTGTGTTTCCGTCAGCGCCTGCTCAATTAACAAGGTTAAATCGCATTGCAACCAAAGCAAGGGATCGATGGTTTATAACATAACCATTAAGGTAATGTTAAAAACACCCGGAATCAGTCAAGAAACCGCAGCGCATTTGTCGATTTTTTCATATTAAATCTGAATTGAACAGAAGAATGCTTATTTCACAGCGCTTGCTCTACTTATGACTAGGCCTACGTATGTTCCATACCATTAATAGCGGCGGAGCTTCGTTCTTTGTTCGACCAATCAGAACGAGGAAGTTTGTTGGAATATTGAACTCACAATGGGTGAGGTCAGGTTCCAGGGTTTACTCAGAGTTAACCCTGAATATTTACCCCAGGGTTACTCAAACTCTCCTTTAACCCCAAGACTTGACTTCTTGACGCGAGTAAAGTTTACTTCGAGTAAACTCGGAGTAAACACCTAATTTGCATAAAAGTTTATTTTTACCCCTAGGGTAAAGTTAACTTCAAGTTAATTTTAGCATGCTGGGAATTTACCCCAGAAACAAGTTCAAAATGCATTGGGGTAAACTTATACTCCTAGGAGTTAACTCAAGTAGTAAGAGGTCAAGTCTTGGGGTTTAGCTTATTTAGTCACAGACGGCAGACATGTTGTTCTTGGCTTTGGCTCAAGTGATGGTCCGACAAGGAGAAACTACGTACATAGGGCAAGCTTTTAGTGATGAGCCTAAGGTTAAGTGATGATGAAGAATTCAACAGGATTTCACACGAATTTCATCACTGGAGAGAGGAGTAATTCAGAGATCTTACAAATGAATGCGAACATTTTTGATTTACTTGGCATCTGGTGGCTACCATAGACAGGTTGGCTAGGCCTACATGCATGAAGCTTGCAACCAATTGTTTCAGTACTTTTTTGTCATTATTATGAAAAGTAGGCCTAACACTGAACTGAAGTTGGATTGGATTATTGGATTATTAAAGACTAACCCTGGGGTTACTACAGGGTTTACTCTGAGTTTATTTCATGACAGATTACCCACCTTCAAATTAACTCTGAGTTAACCCTTACTTTACATTTACTCTGAGTTAATCGGGCTTACCCTGAGATTTGATTTCACCCAATGATCTCACAATGCCTAGCCTTGTCTCGTAGGTGTCACCTCCTGGACATTAATGACCGACTCCTTAAGCTGCATTTAGCTGACACGCGGAATGCGGTATAGGGCCGCGGAATCCCCGGCGGAAGCGATTTGTTGTATGAGAAATGCATGGAACTTTCCGCTTACCGCGTTCCGCAATCCGCATACCGCGTGCAGCTAAATCCAGCTTTAGAAGCGAGGATAAAGTATTAACGTCCATGTACAGTCTTGTTAAAAATTAAAATGACAGCAGAAGTATTAACGTCCATGTACAGTCTTGTTAAAAAGTAAAATGACAGCAGAATATCCTTTATTGCTCAGCTTACATCGATGGTTTGAACCTCTACATTTGTTATATTATGCCCTATAATGTTGTTAAAAAGATCACATTATACAAATAGTGGATCGTAGCGAGTCCAATACGGATTTTTGTTGGATGAAGGAAAGTTATATCGGACGAGGAGAAGCCGATTCCGATATTACTTTTCTTCATCCAACAAAAACCCATATTGGACGACCTGCCATCCACTCTTTGCTATATTATACAATCAAATGATGGAGATTCTCAAGTTGCCTAGCAACTATAATAGGCCTATGCTCTGATTGGCTAAAACTAGGAGCGCTGTCCAATACGAGGTTTTAGGATCCGATACGAGGATGGAGGATCCGATACGACGATGTGACATCCTATGATCACATGATGCAATCTGCTGCACATGATTGGCCAAGAACATTTCAGCGTCTAATATAGGAAATTGAGGGTTTCTGGCAAAATATCACTAAAAATATCATGATTGCAAAATATGAAAAATACTCATTTTTCTGAATTCGGAATTTTGAATATAAAATCAACGTGATATCATTCCCCAGTCGATGATATGAATTTCTGTGAAGAAACATTTTAAAAATCATTTCTCGTTTTCCTGATAATATATCAGAATATTTCGATTTTTATGAATTTGATATTTTGCAAAATTCGATAGTTCCCATAGTTGTCACTCTTCAACAGTCACTCATCATGATAACATAATAGTTCAGGCGGATTACTCAATAATTTTCACTTCAATAGACGGAGAATTTAACGAAAGTCTTAAAATACCCAAAAATATAACATGTTTTTCTGATGATGTTTTGCTATTTCCTGAAAACGATAAAGTATATTTTTCGACAACGTTTTCACAGAATTTCTTACAAATCATCAGATAATGATATCAAGCTAATTTTGAAATGAAAATTTTGGATACTGAAAACTGTTCTTTCTTGATATTTAGTGTTTTTTCTTGATATTTTGAAAGGGGCTGTTTCACTTTGAATTCAAGATTGCGATTTGTGATCTGTGGGAAAACTGAAAGAGCTATG
>NMRB01000289.1:226008-240442 GCA_002633025.1 Notospermus geniculatus
AGTACATCGTCTCTCGTTCTCCTCTACACTCAGTTGTTGCGTCCATTGATGAAGTCAGTTCCAAAAAAATAAACGCCCTAGCAGCTGTTATCATGGTTATCGGCAAAAGATTTTTTTTACAACATGACTTTTCTGAAAGCCGGGTACCCAATGGTCCAAAACGCATCGAACTTCAAATCTTGATTTCTCAACAACTGTCTATTATAATTCAATGAAATTTTGTAACGTATAATGTAAAGATGTTTTGTTTCGCCTGTGAAATTTGTCTGTTGATACCTTTGGTATTAGCACCGTATCACTCAATTTAAAAATCATTGTAAAATGTGTGATTCCGGAATCCAATTTAAGGTAAGAAAAACCCGTCCCGAACTTTAAATTTCTATTCTCAAAAACTATTCATTATAACCCAATAGAAATTCACTCAATACTGTTCCGTGGCTACGCTTCTAAAATGTGAAAGTTTCAACACATTATCTGTGGTATTAAGATTGTGGTGGCAAATGTAAAAACCATAGTAATCATTCATCATATTTTAGGAGACAATGGTGAAACGTCAAAACGCTCGATTCCAATATGGCGTTATAGTAATGAGCACCACAGGGTAGATATTAAAGTTATTGGTTTAATACTTTCAAATATTAGGGGCAATATCATGGAGCAGTGCTAGGCAAAATTTCATTGAGTTGTAGTAAAGCGTTTATGAGAAATAAAAAAATTAAAGTTTGGGAATTTTTCATCCACCCGTATTTTACCGGATTCCGCAATTGCATTTTTTTACAATGCTTTTTAAATTGAGTGATACCGTCCAAATACCCAAGGTATCAATGCAAAAATTCCACACGTTCAACGAAACATCTTAATGATACGGTACCAAATTTCCGACCTAAACCCTCGGCGACGCGCCTCGGGTTTAGGTCTGCATTTTAGCTCCACCCTCGCGGGTTTGGTGAGATAACCAATACCTCCAGTTCGGTATCAATTCCTTAAACCAAAACATTATCAGGGGAAATATGGAGAATTTCATATTCATAAACATATCATTTCATTTCCTATTTGAATTTGTGCCGTCAACGATGTAGTGACAATTCCGCAAGTCAGTATCGATTCACCATTGTTTGGTGGAAATTTTCACATAATAAGCCTTTGTTTTGTCAGGTATTCACTATGCGTTTTACAGCCCACCACATTCGACGAGAGACAAGCTCATCCTTCTCATGAACAAGCCATTGTGGACGCCTTCCATCTGTCGGAGCTGTCGTGTCACCAGTACGTCGTGCAGTCACGAATCAGATCAGGCATTCACGAATACATTTTATAACATTGTGGTCCTAATATCATGAGCAGTTTAAAAGTTGTCGTATGAAACTCCGGTACCGGTACGAGGACAAAGAAACAGAAACATTGGATGCCGTTTGTAGAGTCTGAAATAGAAACGGGTTTCTAAGGTGAAAAACATCGCTTCCTACCAGATTCGCACCCACGGACCCTAGCATTAGGCATCAATCGCCAGCACTAAAGGGCAGCACGCCTTAACAACTAGGCCAAATCCCCACCCCCATCTTCTTGTTAGTAGAGTTTCGTACATCAAATTCCGCTCGCTCGAAAGGGCTCTACGGCGGATATACGGTTTTTCGCAAAGAAACACCAAACTAAGGACTGAGGATACTGCTAAGGTCCTGTGGAGACGGTGGATGGACTCCCATATGGCGTGATAGTATGTAGTTTTTGTTTCAGCTTAGGCATGAGAGTAAATTTTCCAGTTGACGAATCAGTATTGAAGTTAAAATATTGCACGTGGATAGGCCGCTTTAGATTAGATGTTGAGGTTAAGCCGTAACTGTCAACTATATTCCATTCCAAGGCTAACTTATTTGGTTGTAATCCTGACAAAATATCCTGATCCATCTCCCAATACAGAGCGAGTCAAAAAAAACTACACACTTTTTAAAGCCCCATTGTTTTATGCTGCAGCAATATATACAATGTTTTTCACGTACCTCTATGTGCAGGAAATTTTCGCGAATTTCGCGAGAGGATCGAATTCGAGAAAAATATCCTGCGCGAAAATATGATGTCTGGTCGGAAAGAGCATCAGTTGATTACGAATTTTGGTTTTGAGTAATGAAACGGTAGTTACATGCAGCAAATTGCATTGCGTTTTAATGTGCAATTGCTTTTTGAGTACAATGGCGCTAACATTTTGTGTTTGTTTGAATATATCTCACGTCTAAAGGACTGGCCGCCGTTAATTGCCGACAATTTAGTTTGATAACAAAGGAAGTTTGGGGGGGGGGGATGCCCGTGACTCGCGAAAATGTCGAATATGCCGTTGAATTCCAACTCGCGAAAATTTGCTGGCACGGAAATTTCTTGGTTTACAGTAAGGCCCGTATGTACGAACGGAATTTACCCCCAACTTGGGCGTAACCCACACATTTCTATTTTACTTCCATTGTCCCTGTTTAGCTGAAGTTGGATTAATCTGCGTTGGTGCATACGGGCCTAAAAGTGAACTTTATGGCCATTGGGACACAAAGAAGTCGCCCACATCGAAGTCGCACAGGTACACAAGCCTACAGTGTTTCAGTTGCTGATATTTTAGCAATGGTGAAGGCCAAATCAACTTCACCAGTCGCTGATACGGTATTCTGAAAACGATATGTATATGGAATCCCTTAGAAGAACACTCTTAGCCAAAAAGATTCTTTAGGGGTTCTTTGTGCCTCACGAGAAAAAACCCATAAAGGTTCCAGATAGAACCCTTTCATTCAGAAAAGGATTCTATCTGGAACCCCCAGGGATTCTTCAACACCCCGAGGGTTCATAAATCAGAGGGTTCTCATGGTGTTGCACCAAAGAACCTTTTCGGCTAAGAGAGGAACCCGAGAGGATTCCACATAGAACCTTTCTGTCGCCAAAGAACCCATAAAGGTTCCAGATAGAACCCTTTCCTTCAGAAAAGGGGTCTATCTGGAATCTCTAGGGATTCTTCAACACCCCGAGGGTTGTTAAATCAGAGGGTTCTCCTGGTGTTGCACCAAAGAACCTTTTCGGCTAAGAGTGAATTTCATCACAACCCGCCGATATTCTATTACATGTATTTCATACTTTCTTTGTTTCTTTATCAACATCATGTTTGAATGTTAGGTGGGGAAATAATATATTCATCCTGGCCATCAAAATTGTAAACTTTGTGGGGATGACAATAGTAAAAACCTTAGTCCATGAGTATTTTCGGATGATTGTGCGGGATTGGGGACTGTCGCGATCAGATATAAAGCAGCAACCCGTGAATTCATTTCTTCTCTGTGCTACTGTTTGTTGTCAGCTGGAATGTGCGACCTTCGCTCTCTTGCCAGATGATGAGGCATTTGTTTGTCAGATGAGTTCAAAGAAAGGCACTTGTATGGAGAAAACGGAGGCGTTTGAATCCCGAGGAACCCGTATGTTTCAGAAAAAGGTAGTCACAGTAATCGTCACATAGTGCAAACAATCACTGTAACATAGAAATCACGTATGTGCCACATTTTTCCCAAAATCTATCAAAAACCCCAAGAATGACATTTTTATAACAATACTGAGATTCTAAACAGGCCTATCTGACTGAGAGGTGCCATATTTCTATCTACTAGCATATTGACCCGTGGCGAGCACATTTTGAGGGAGTTAGTTTGTCTAGAATATTCTTTGGTAGAGGGTCTGTTGCTTTATTGATGAGTTTATTTGGAGAGGAGTATACCCCTCTCCAAATAAACTCATCTATAGTTTATTAATTTCTAAACAGCAGCATCACATCTGGTTTATTACACAATCAGCCAAATCTCCAGGCNTGTTTGTTGTCAGCTGGAATGTGCGACCTTCGCTCTCTTGCCAGATGATGAGGCATTTGTTTGTCAGATGAGTTCAAAGAAAGGCACTTGTATGGAGAAAACGGAGGCGTTTGAATCCCGAGGAACCCGTATGTTTCAGAAAAAGGTAGTCACAGTAATCGTCTCGTAGTGCAAACAATCACTGTAACATAGAAATCACGTATATGCCACATTTTCCCAAAATCTATCAAAAACCCCAAGAATGACATTTTTATAACAATACTGAGATTCTAAACAGGCCTATCTGACTGAGAGGTGCCATATTTCTATCTATTGGTGGTATATTTATCGAGTCTATAATTAACGAGAATAGAGTTAGCTGTACATGTATATGGACACTTGAATTTGTAATACAAAAATTCAGAAATTTTGCACTTATTGATTTTGACTTTAATTAGTGACATAATTAAGCATTTTTTGGCTTGGCAAACAGCAGATTCGTTTTCAGCATGAAAAACTACTCCAGGAGCACATACTTGTTGGCTTTTACTCAAAAATGCCTTATGCATCCAACAGAGGCAGATTTTTTAATTTTTTGACGAGTCTATCACCTGCCAGACCCACATAAATGACAAACAGGCTTTGTACCTCATCGTCATCGTCCTTCTCCATCATGTCAGACCTAATCGCGGGAGATATGCCCATAATGATAAATGTCCAACCCCTACTTTTCCTTGTCAGTTCCTTTCAATTTCTTCCTACATTAACCCTGTAGGCCTATCTCGTTCCAACTCATTTTGATCAATGTGAACACAAGTTATTGCATGTAGAGTTACACATGACCTTTGTGGAAACGAAAATACAAACATATGGCAAACACTGAAATTGTGATGTTCGGACTGGTGTAAAATATCCTGTATTTCCCAAACGTTCGATATCTTGGTTATCTCTAGGGAAACCACATTCTTTCCTACCGTCTAATGAAACGTATTCCGTTTTTCCCGCCATTTCCAAGTGGCGGGATTTATGACAGTCCACTGATAAATTTCAAAATGAGTCAGCCTGATAAATTATCTGTTCTTGTACGTTATACTGAATTACCCTATGGTTATCAAAGGATAATCGTATACATAGCCACACCTAGCCACAATACGGTCCATTTTAAATTAAAATACAATTGCTCGTATTTTTACCACAGAAGCGATCAAGCGATTCAAACGAAATGGACTATCTCAACGTTCTATTTGTTGCTATTTTGGAAAATTTCGAAGTCACAGTGTTCTTTCGTAGAAGGAAAACTATTTGATTTTTCAGTTGGGAAGTTTACAGGTCGTATTTTTCCCCCTAGACGTAGTTTAGATCCCAAGTGTGCAGTTTACCCCTCTCTGAACGGTGGCGTTGGCATTTCCTTTTGCATTAACAAGCATCCATGTATATATGCTCTTTGGTGCCGACTCCCAAGGCCAAACTACATTGCCATTTACGTTACACGCTTTACGAATAGGAGTAATGAATTGATAGTAACCTTTGTTCCGAGAACAATATTAAGCTTCCAAGGAATTAAACTAGAACGCAGGCGTCATTATCTGATTTATGACAGTTCTGAGTACATGTCTTTGTTTAGTATTTTTAAGAGAGACGTCACTTTGTCTAGTTGGCGGTATACACAAAATCGAAAGGTGATCGGCCACAAACAACAAACATTCACTATGCCAAACCATCTTAGTGTATTGGGCAGTATTTTTGGGTCACTTTTAGTGCGATTTTTGGATGGTGATCCATATTCAATACGATTAGGTTTATTTAAAGTCGGATCTTGTCTTCCTAAAATACCTTTGTATCCTGCTGTCACAGTGGACTTGGTTAGACAATCAGTCATCCAAATACACGGGAAGACTAACGATTTCGATAAATTACCTCATGGACGTTTTACGTCGAATAAATTCTTCATTCAAGACAATCAAGGTATGTTATTGAGTATTAGCCCGAAAGGGGGCCATGATGGCGATAAACATTGGCTTGAAGGAGTGAATATGTATAAAAGAATATGTTGAGATCATGTGGTCAAGGACATTGCTCTAGTGAGTCAGCGAACGGTAAAATCGAAATTATCTTCTGCGAGTTTTCAGTGTTAATCAATTACCCTGAGGATGCAACGAGTAACTGTCCTCCAGTCATAGGCAAAACCTGTGCACCTGGGGACGAGGTTCCATTAAAAATTTGTTAAAATGGGTTATTGGCAGTTTCAAATTCAGTCGGTCAAAATGTACATTTTGTACTATTCACATTGATTTCGAAGTGGTAGATTTTGCAGAATACGCCACCGAAGTTTGGCTGTCTAATGCATTTCCCATTAAACTAAAATCCTTCTTTCGCCTTTTTCTCAAAACGGCGCTTGATTTGAGGACATGTCAACAAACAACTGTCAACAAACCCCGCGAGCCATTCGCTTTAACTTCAAGAGCAATCTGCCTGGATTTTGGCGATGGTTGGCCAACCGGTCATATTACCTTTCCTGTCGAATGACTGGAGGAAGGTCCCCTTCGACGAGCTCTCCATCACTCACCCAAGATGGCGACTGCGCCAGCCTTATATGCCTCATTGGACTTTTGAATTTTCTTTTCCCATCCTCGTCGGGGGCGAAGCCACACTTTTTGTTACTCCGTATATTCATTATGTTGGAAAATTAAATCTATCATAAAGAATGAAGGCTCGGGACCAAAACCCAAACAAAACACCTGGACCTGGTCCAAAACAATCATCGCACATAAGACATCGAGGTGGCAATATCTACATGTATACTTTGAGATTGTTAGTGCCGTGTCTGTTCCTTTCTCTCGGTCAAGAAAAAAAGCAGTTTTATCGACTTTGTGGCATAATAATTGAGCAATGCTAAAGTCTTTTCCGAATCCGTCACTATTGTGACTGTATTTCATGGGATAACCTAGACTGGTGCCCGGTCCTGACAATTTTACATCGGACTTTAGCATATGTTAGGACCGGGCGTGCCTATCACGTTAGTGAATATGATGGGCCGGTGCTAACGCAGGTGATAAGTATAGGAACTATTACGTCGATACCTTTCTATTTTTAACACCTTCGTGATTGGTGGATTTTCTGGGTCAAATGGAGATCACCTTCTATCTGCACTCCGGTACGTCAACCGTATTGAGAACTGAATAAATTTACATAATTTACATAAAATATCCAGGTGACATCACTGGCAGAATTCCTCCAAAATGGCGGCCAATACTGGCCGTACAAGCCACGACTGCACCACGCTGGTAGGATCAGGTACTAGTCCAGAGAAAACCCTGGGAAATACACCATTTGTGCGGAATTATGCAATCCTCCGTGAACTCCACCCATTTGAGGTACGTCAACTACCTCGTTCGTATTGTATGACTACTTCTTACAATAATGAAAGCCAGCTGAGCGGGAGTAGGAGAACCGTGCCACTCGGTAAACAATTCATCCGCCCCAGTTTACCTAGTCTCGTGCCACCAGACTCTTGCAATTTCCAATAAATTTCCAATTTTAGAGTCTAGTCCGTATGGTTACTTTGACTTGTAACGTTGTAAAACCATCATGGCGGACAATCTACCTACAACTGATGACGTAGAACACAACTACACTGCACTTCATGCATGCATGCATGCATAATACATTGGTAGTGACTAGCCAATCAGCGAAGCTGACCTCATTTCAAATCATTGAAATGAGGTCACTACAATGAGAATTGCGTTCCGTGCAGGCCCTCGGTCTGACGACCTCGGAGTATGACCGAGGGGCTGGTTGCGCGAGACTACAGATTACCACGGTGCCCAATCAATATTGCCGTACAGCTGCGGGAGAAAGTTCCAGTCGCATACACTTGGCAAAGCTGAGACACCAAATAACGCCAAAAGGGTGAATGTCGTCCTGGGTAACCCTAAAGGGTACCCAGGTCCAACCTGGGTATCCCTAAATGGCACCCAGGTACGTACTGGGTACCCTTTAGGAACCTAAAGGATACCCAGTTTAAAACTCCCGCTTGGTGAGATACCTGGAATCCAGGTCGAATATGGTACGTGCGATTGCCAAATCACCATTCTTCATTTTCAAACTGGGTATCCTTTAGGTTCCTAAAGGGTACCCAGTACGTACCTGGGTGCCATTTAGGGATACCCAGGTTGGAACTGGGTACCCTTTAGGGGTACCCAGGACGACATTCACCCTTTTGGCCCAAATAACTATAAAAAAATTTTGCTCATAGCAAAATGATAACCCTATGTGAATGAAAATACACTAAAAAGGCTAGCTGCCGCAATATCTCCCAGAAATTCGCAGGAGAAGGCATCGGAAATCGGCAATTTTGAAATGAACTGTACGGCTGGGGGAGAATTAGACGGTGCCGGGAGTGCTTGCGCCTACTGCATAGAAGTATGGGCTGCAATGAACTTTGGACCACACCATGGGGTCGTTATGCACGGCCCTGATACCGGTTAACATCGCTGGAGGCCATTCTCAAGAGATTTATGTCCAGAGGAGACATCCAAAATGTCGAAATCAATTCGAATATTTTTTTTCTGAAGCAAGCGCTCCCCCACCGTACAGTCTAATTCTCCCGCAGCCGTACAGTTCATTTTAAAATTGCCGATTTTCGATGCGTTCTCCTGCAAATTTCTGGGAGATATTGCAGCAGCCTGCCTTTTATAGTGTATTCATTCACCTAGGGCTATAATTTTGGCCTTAGCAATGGTATTTATAGCGATTTGTAACCTCACCTTCGCCACGTGTTGGTCACCGGAACTTTCTCCCACAGCTGTACGGCAATATTGATTGGACACCGTGTTTACTGGCGGTTAAACGTCCTGAACGCTCTTTGCAATCGTGGCCAGACATTATTTTGCGTAAAGGAAGCAGTTTGCAAATTCGGGCTACAGTGAAGGCCCGTTTCCACTAACAGGGGTTTCTCCCGAGTTTTGCGGTGAACGGCATTGTTTTTACAGGGCTTCGATAATTCTTTGTTGGTTGTGCCAAGAATCCTGTGTGTTAGTTCCAATGCATGTGAAAACCCCGCCGCTTACTGCACACCACGGTAGAAACCGATATAATGGAAACGGGCCTTCAATGTGCATTCATTTTCTAGACGTATTTTGATATATAGGAAAAACATATATTAAACTTTCGGGTCACCAACACTGGCAAATTTCGGCCACCTGTTGCTGATGGTATTCGAATAACGATCTTTGATTGGAGGAGCGGCTCTATTATCTTTCTTCTCCAGACGGCCACCTCACCCCTTAGCACAGTAAAAGTATACCATGAGACACGCAGGAGGGACTATCATATTATCAACGAGAAACAGGTGTTTCTTCAGCCATATGGAATTATGACAGATTTTCTATACGAACAGTATATATTTCTTAGGAAGAAAACACAATTCTCACTTTGCGATGTTATTCACGGAACCATTTCAGGAGAACTGATCATTCCGACAACAAAATTTTGCCACCAACGGCGAGTACGGGATGTTACCTTCATAACTGGACTGGGAAAGCTCTTACTCATTTGTATGATACACGGTCGTGATATATATACGGTCTACGACCTGAAAAAATCTAATAATAAATCGAACGAGTTCGACCTTATTCTTATAAACGGTGTTCGTGTTAGTCTAAGAAGGAGACCCTATCGATTACAAAACGGAATACACTACCTCCTTATGGATTCTGGACACGTGTATCTATTTTCCCATGTGGAAGAATTCTTATATGAAGCAGTGAAATACCGTCTTAACACAAGACGTCTGACACCATGTCGCGTATTAAAGACTAAATTTGACCGCTGGTCTGGCCTGTTCTTCCTTATGGGTACGCCCTTGCCTTGCGGGGTTGCATTAGACCGGATCCCAGACCCCCAAAACGGTCTCATTAAACAAGGAAACGGCATGTTCTCATTTCACGAAACATTGACGTCATTCTATCCTGAAACGTACGACACTAACTTTCATAATTTTGAGTTCAGTCCAATTGACGGGTCGTTAATGCATTTTGTTCGAGGAAAAAGTCGGGAAAGGATCGTCCGAGTTGAGTATTATTCAACTGACAAGTGATGTTCACATCTCGACTAACGCAGTTTCATTGAAGCGCTTCATTGTGTTGTTCCTTCAAACCACTGCGACTTCGGACCATCTTGCTGCCGGTATTTGTAATTCATTTTTCCGTAAGGGCCGACGCTATAGCATTATTGGCCCTGGTAAGTACGGAGGAGGCCATCACAAGCTACTCATGTTCCTCACTTGGATGAGGTCTTTTACTTGCCCTTGCAAAGACACAAGGTATAAGGCACCACGGCTTACTCTCCCATGCGACGGACTGAAAAGCCGGGAATTAAATCCCATATGGCCCGGGCGGGATTCGAACCCGGGACCTGCCGCTTGCTAGGCGGACGTGATAACCACTTGCTGCCGGTAAATCGCGAATGACAACCACAACGTCGGAGGAGGTATTAACCAGAAAACTCCAGACTGTAAATCTGCAAAATGTCATGAATTGAGAAAACACTTACATGTAATTAATTTATTCTTTCCTGTGGATCTATGTTGTGAGGTGAAAGGCCGTAAATCATGAAGTCCTTCCCGGGAAATACGAACCACCTGTAACAGGTTCAATGGGGTTAATACTACACTAGATATTTCTCTAATTTTCTCTGGGCTGAGCTAGTTCAACTACAGATTTTTTCTAGGTAGATCTGGGTACGAGATTGATATAGAGTGTGCCGCTGAGATCATGTGATTCAATATGTGACCAACCAGAAGGCGTCCCGAAAAATAACCTCCAAATTTTCACAAACAATCGTTCAAAAACCCGAAGCCGGTGAAATAATTCAAATTTCTTTATTCGGGACACGCTTTGACCCCGAATGATTTGAATGTGCATTAATAGTCAATATATTACGTGAGAGGAAAAGGATGAAACACCAAAACTGAACAATACTGAAAGTGTGATGATGTTAGTGGTGAGAATGCCTAAAGACTAGCTCAACAATACATGACTGTAATGATCGTACGGTTACCGTAACAAAATATTAGGGAGGTTTAGAAATTAAACGATAAACGTAAACGTTAACGACAACGTTATTTTCGTACCGAAATTGCAATATAAAATCTGGTGAATGTGTAGTATGAAAAATAACGTTGTAAAGTTCGCGTTTATCGTTTTGATTTCTAAACATCCCTATTGAGAAAACCGTTTGAGTTATGACCTGTTGAAACGAGACACGACTATTATTCCGTAAGAACTGTTTCCGATTTCTGAATGATACATTTCACCTTTGATTGATTTCATAAAAAGACACCGTTTCGATATTTATACTCTCGGTTAATTTAATCCAGTCACAGTCACTCAGTACATTACACTGTGCTGCTCAGTTGTGGAAGATTCCGTGACTGCAATCAGCCAGTTCATAAATCAACTACCAACTACCTACTGAAGCCTGTTGATTAGGTTGGTGCAGCAAAGACGTGACCATTGGAGCAGCCTTTCTCTCACATATCCCGAAAAATGAATACGAACAGCGCCTTTCATCAACCATCTTCTGTACCGACGTCTCGTGCGGACATTGCAACACTCAGAGCGGCTATTGAGATACTAACGCGATATGTCTGGATCATTCCCGTTGCGCTGGGAATCCCTGGGAACATCATTACAGGTTGCGTAGCTGCACAAGCAAAGAATCAAGAGGTGACCATGTGTGTTTATATGCTCGCGTTAGCTGTATGCGATACCTTTGTTCTTCTTCAATTGTTATGGCAATGGCCTCTTACGTACTACGACCACGGAATGGAACTACTTCTACCAATGGAGTATATTTACAAGTAAGTTACCAATTATAGCTAAAAGCAATGAAGGTAATTTTGAAGTCACGCCGTTTGAAGGCACTCGCAAATATGTCTCTCGAATTCTTTTTTTTCCAAAGTGCAAGTGGCCTAAGTAACTGTTTTAATGCACGTACGAAAATGTGCCACGTGTAAATGACATTACTACGTGGTAATGGGCGAATTTTACACCAAAAATGTGTAAAAGTACATAACAAAATGGGTAATATTCGCCCGTGGTAATGTCGTTTACACGGGGCACATTTTTTAAGGGTGTATGTGTCGTACTGGAGGTAGATCAATCGTATAAGTCCCTGCAATAATCGAGCGTTGTCGTAGATTTTATAATTAGGGCCTACATGTAATGTAATGCTCTATATACTCATGTACATGTAGTGTGGCCCTTTTAAGGGGCATGTATAGAGGCAACTGAGTGAAGTACCACAAATGGGACCCATCCAAAAAATCCAATATCCGTGAGGTTGACAGCCAGAAGGGCATGGCCATCAGTGTCTATACATGCATGGCTCACTGTACACTGCACACACACACTAATTACACAAGCCCCATTGTCTTTACCAGACATTACATCACCTCACCTCCCGTGCAATCAAACTCCAAACCACAAGCCTTTCCGACAAAACAAGTAACGTAAAACGCATCAGAATAAATATGGCTAGAGACAACGAGCGGCGAAAATTGCGATTTTATCGCGGGTCGTCCAGAATCACTGGTGAAATTTGCACTGCATTTCCAACTTCACAAATCATGGGAGCTGCCATAATGAGTTGCTCGAACTACTTTACAGGTTCAACTCGGTCAGTCGGGTCACAACCCGAACTCCATAAATCCCTCGAGAATCTACTGTTTTGACGTCATAAAATGTGACCGACATCGTTACTCGGGTTGAATGCAGTCCGAACTCGACCACATGGTGACCAACAGCAAAAAGTCTTAGCATTCAGTGGAAAATGTGTAGTGGGATGCGCAACACAAAATGTGCAGCTGTGCGAGACTACGTGGAAAATGGCAGCTGCCATGTTTTGTGGAATTGGCAATGAAGAGCAAGTTTCACTGGTTATTCTGGACGACCCGCGAGAAAATCGCAATGTTCGCGGCTCGTTGTCTCTAGCCATATTTATTCTGATGCGTTTTACGTTACTTGTTTCGTCGGAAAGGCTTGTGGTTTGGAGTTTGATTGCACGCGAGGTGAGGTGATGTAATGTCTGGTAAAGACAATGGGGCTTGTGTAATTAGCGTGTGTGTGCAATGTACAGTGAGCCATGCATGTGTAGACACCGATGGCCATGCCCTTCTGGCTGTCAACCTCACGGATATTGGATTTTTTGGATGGGTCCCACTTGTGGTACTTCACTCAGTGGCCTCTATACATGCCCCTTAATATAAGGGGAAGGGGGAATTTGACGACTGCACTGGGGTATACATAAGACCCCCTCCCCCCGGAGACCACTGACCCGATTAAAGCCGGACAGTATGCACAGCTAAATCACTTCCAGTTTGGCCGAATTTTAGTGCAACCTCGTTTACCGGCGTGCGTAATGTATAGAACCATAGGGGGCCTAGAACCACACATTATGGCATTGGTCTGTATCGAGGTTGGGGGAATCCCCTTGGGGAATCCTCAATGCTGCGTGTAGTCTTGCGCAGCCAGCCGTTTCATTCCACAGCACTGCAATAGGGATTCCCAGATTCGAAACAGCGCCTGGGTGACCGAGACTATGCTGGCCGATTATAACCCATCTGTCTATACTATGCGGCTTTAAGTCTCCCACTGTGCACATTTCTCTGCCGTACATAACGTTATCCTAATCTTTGTGTAGAATGACGTTTTACTCTTCGGAGGTGATACAGTTCTACAGATAGACTGGTTTCCCTCTTTGCCGCTACACTCCCGCGGCGCTACTCTCCATTTTTGGCCGTTGTTCTATTTTCAGAATTGCCTGGTACTTTGAGTTTACATTCGGAATGGCTTCAGGAGCCTACTTGGCCATGATGTCATGTGACCGCCTAATAGCAGTGCGATTCCCTCTGGCATCACGCCGCGTATGCACCGTGAAGAGAACTAAACGAATCATAGGCATCAGTTTTGTAATCATAGCCAGCTTTAATTTGACCACTTTCTTCGCGTTCCGATTTATTCGGGATTCAGAAACAGGTAAAACGAGTTTGTAATTGTTTCGGCACTTGTTCCTGTGAGTCTTCCTGAGACGTAGTACACCCCTCCGCATTAATTTATCTACACCTCATTTTTTTGAATATCTTGTGAACAAATTGACCAAATTTGATCGGGTTTGTGTTATATGAAATTTCCATGCCTTGGTCAAATAATTCCAGCGGTTTTGAGTGATTGCTTTCACGACAACATTATGTAATCAGCTGTCAAAAAATGTCTGTAAAAGTCAACTTGTTTATTCTCGACTGAATTTTTTAAAAACATCGGGGAGCCATTTGTTAAACACTACTGTGGAAGTTGTTGGTAAATTTATTCAGCACTTTTGATGATATGGACGTTTTTCAATGCCTTCCAAAGGCCAAATTCATGACACTAAGTTTGACTTCTGCCATGGTCCCCTGGTCAGTAAGCACCCAATCGCCAGGCTTGTTTTTTAAAGTCCTTATTCATAGTCAATTGGCTTATACCTCGTCCGAGAAAATTTTGTGATCGCCCGAGTAACTTTTCCGATTCGTCCATTCTTTCATTGTTCCTCTGGCGAGGTTGGATGTAGGCGTAATATGTGAATGA
>NMRB01000289.1:249948-275683 GCA_002633025.1 Notospermus geniculatus
GCCTGTCTGTCTGTCTGTTCAGTAAATGAAGTAATGCATGTAATGTAGCCAAGTCCAAAATGATAATTTTTTAGTGTTATGTATTGTATGTATTAAGACCATATCAGGATTTGCATGTGGTACATGTACATGTATCGCAGGTTTCAAGTAATTCACACATCATATAAAATCCATACTTATACTGGATATTGTTTGCAGGTTGAAATATTTTAAACACTCATACTTCCGATATGTCTGATGTTCTGTAAAACTGCTGAAAATACTCTTTTCTTGATACTCGTAGTCATTAATTTTGTCGAAGCAATATAAATAGTCATGTTAGTACCTCAGGTGTTCAAGTGTAAAACTGCTCAAATGGGACAATAATGAGTATTTTGTCCATCATCTTGCCAATTCATGTTGTGTTTTAAAAATCAATTATTTTTGAAAGCATAATATTTAGTAATAAAATGAATGAATTGAAATTATCATCTTTGTTCAGCTTCTCCTCGAAGGGCAACAATGGTTGAATACAAAAAGAGGAAAATTAATATTTTGAGTTAGGCCTATTTTCCTCTTTTTGTTACCATGGCCTCCGCCCCCCCCCCCCCATCCCCCAATGCACAGCCCTATCATCAGTAATGGAATGGACATGTGCAGTACCAGGAATAAGCCTCAAAATGCCAAGGAGATCATTGATGAACAACAGTACAGATTAATCTGCCTACCTGANAAGATCCCTGGCCCCACCCACCCCTGTAATGAGAAGGATGAACTGGCTGCAAGGACAAATCATGGCCAACTTCTTTATTCAAATGTCAGAGGGTCTAAATACCGTCTATTCTCAACAGGGGCAATTCCATTCCATCCATATGGCTAAAGAACCGTGCTAAGTTCAGTCTGTCAAACCGAAAAAACCACCAAACTTCAGACCCCATGTGGACAGTGAAAAAATTTTTGTTTTTCGATGGGTCAAGAGCTCAGACTGAGCAGTTCAGTGCTGCCATCTCGTGTATCTATCGGGAAACGAAGTGCGCATCTGCTATCAGCTCGAAAAACGGCCTCAAAGTTTGGTTGAATTTCATGTTTTAATGGTTGACGTGTTGAAAAATCGCTTTTCGGAACCAAAACTTCGACTAGCGGTTGGACAAAGAAAAAAATTCACCAAATTTCTTGAAATTTTGCCCAGTAACTCCTTATGTTCCAGTGAATCCAATGTGCTATCGGGAACTAAGCGCTAGTTGCGCACAATAACACTAGATGGCTCTACATTCGTATTCCTGTGCTTTCGCTGTACATGGTATAGGACGGCTAATCATCAGTGTGGTTGGCACATGCGCAGGAATAAAGTTGGAGATTGTTGGTAATGAAAAGGTAAATTACAGTGAAACTCTGAAACACAATTACCTACTATGGGGTCTACACAATACAATATATAGTTGAATCTTTCTTCACAGTGAGGCTATATGAAGCTAATGATTCTAAAATTTTAGCAGCTTGAATGCCATGATTTAGAAAAAGGGAGGGGGAATCAAAATTGAACTGCCAAATCCTGGGGTACTGTGGCTCCCGCTCCGGTAATTCTGAATAGAGTGACTCTATTGACACTCGTGGCTCTCCATTTCATCAACCTGTGGCCTGTTGCAGTGTAAACGTAATGTTTTTGATCACCTCAAATGTCATGCGCAAAACATCTCTGAAGATTTTGTAGACCGAACACTGTCCTGATTAAAAATACTATGACAGACGCAAGCAAATGCATAAAACCACCATGGCGCCCGCTGGTCTATATTTAGCTCGGCGTCGGTCTATTGCCCTTGGAGCTGTAGAATGACGTCACTAGCCGGGGAATCCGGCTTAGATCATTTGCTTTCACCGGTCTTCGAATGCAAGCTGCCCAGAAGACCAGATACCAGTCTAAATATTTTGATCAATTAAAAACGAAAGTTACTACAGTATATGATGGGGATTTTCACTACCCCCATGACATGATTAAATAAAAAAAAGATTACTAGTAAGGATGTTGTTATTCAAAATCACGATATATTTTGATAATCTCAAATAATTTTCAAATGAAGAGAACTTCATATGAGAGGATTTAATAGTTGATCAAAACCATCTTCCATGCCGTTCATTTTTTACTTGTAGCTACCTGTAAAGTAAATGGTAAGTGAAAAATGACCGGGCTCTCCAGTTCACTGTGTAGCCGACTCAAAAAACCGTTGTTGTCGTCATACCGCGTGTATGTTGCACAGGCCAGTTCCTTTAGATAACCGATTTTGTTGCCGTTGCCGCGTCATCGCTGATCGACGCATTTTCTTTGCTGGAAAA
Source organism: Notospermus geniculatus (assembly GCA_002633025.1). Lineage (NCBI taxonomy): Eukaryota > Metazoa > Nemertea > Pilidiophora > Heteronemertea > Lineidae > Notospermus > Notospermus geniculatus. The sequence goes on from NMRB01000289.1 coordinate 252,259, forward strand.
ACTCATGAATATCAACATTATACTATCTGCATGCATGTACGTACATACAAGTACGTAGCTTTAAGTGCTATTTTAAGCTATATCGCCATGTGGCGTGATTTCAATGCGATCGCCTTGTTACGGTAATGGAAAAAACAAAGAAATTTACGAAAAACGGCCGAATCCGGTCGTGACTTGATTACTAGTGATGTCAATGCTTCGTGTTCATCAGATCAGTTACTTGTTCGGAAATTTTTCTATAATTTCACTTATTACCGGTGTGATCACCAGAAATTGATGCAGGTAACAAAGTGGATCTCAGAGATTCTGTCAAATGACAGTGCCTCTTGGTGATCTTTCTCCGAGGTTCTCCTTTATACAGTAATGAATTATATAACTTACAGAACATGTACGTTACAAGCAAAAGGTTCGCGAATAATGCAATTGGCTGATCCTACTCCTTTCTTTCACTTTATTTGTATCAATACAGCTGTTTTTTCTTGTGTACAAGAGACAGCGCCGCACTCAGGTTGACAACATCATAAGATGGCTGATTGTGTGTGGTGGTCGCGGTTTGGTGTGGCGCTGTCTCCTCTTGAATCTTTTTGTAAATATTGCAATATATATTTAGAGACAAGAGCAGAACTGCACCTAGCACCCCATATTTTATGTAACTAGGTGGCCACAATGTGTCATCGACACGCAGGCACCGTTCTTTTGAATAAATAAATAAACAATTGGCTGATATTCATAAAAGCTAGCAAATGCTTTTACTTCAAGTTTTGTAGTGCATTTGCATTACACCTTGCTATGCACATCATAAGTAAAAGCATTTGCTATCTTTTGTGAATACCAGCCATTGTTTTAGTTGGTAAAACAAATACATAATCACTTCTGCTTAAAAACAGAACACAAACTATTTCACCAGACACACATTTCTTGAAAGCAGAATTTCTCTCATTATTCCTGAATTCTTGTCCACAGTTGAGTCATGTGATTATGAAATGATCGCCACGAAATGCGATGCCAATACCCAAGACACCATCACCGGTATCAATATTGATGGATGTAAGAAAGAATGTTCTGCCAGACTGATCTGTGTTAGTTTTAACTACAATGAGGCGGACAGATCCTGCAGGCTACATACCATGTACTGTAGCAATCCAACAAGCTACAGTCCAGAAGGTTTTTTCCAGTTCAATAAGAAGTGTAAGTTGATTTCTTTATTTTCCACCCCATCAACTTGATGCCGTACCCCTAAAATTTCCCGAAATGAACGTATTCCCAAATGGTTACCGTCGGTGAGAAATAGATTCATAGAAAAATACTAGTGACTTGCGTTGTTTAAACGTCGTGAAATTTGCTAATACGAATGCCAAGTAATTAGGCCTATGGCCTTTGGTCTCAAGAGACTTGTGTGCTCCCTTGTGTTCCCTCTTTCCCTGTGTGAGATTTGTGTGTTCCCTTTGTCGGATTGCCTCTCATGAATGTCCTAGGGAGATTGTAACGCAGTAAATCCCGATGCTCACTCAAAAGGTTGATCATATCTTGTGCATCTATCGACGGCCAATTCCGGCCAACGGCTTTCACACAATAATCTACCTAGACTAGTACCTGATCCTACCAACCTGCGCGCTGCAGTCGTGGCTTGTTTGGTAGTACCCGTATTGGCCGCCATTTTGAAGGAATTCTGCCAGTGACGTCACTTGGAAATTTTATGTAAATTATGTAAAGTTATTCAGTTCTCAACACAGTTGACGTACTGGAATGCACATAGAAGGTCACCTCCATTTGACCCAGGAAATCCACCAATCACGATGGTGTTAAAAACAGAAATACATCAACATAATAGTTCCTATACTTATCACCTGCGCCAGAACTGGCCAATCAGATTCACGAACGCGATTGGCATATGTTAGGACCGGTAGCGCCTACGTCCGATGTAAAATTGTTGGGATCGGGTACCAGTCTATAATCTAACTATGTCTACATAGGCCCTTATTCGTTAATGTGATAGTGTGCATGGATCGAGCATGAGGTTGCTTGTTCGGAGAGGGACGCCAACATACTTATGACTCTTCCCCCAAAACGTAGAAATGACTGTGCATTTTGTTACCGCGATTACGGTATTGGAATATTGTAAGCATTGAAACCCCAATATATTGACGAAATGCAAGACGATTTAACGTCTTCATTGGACTTCATTTCCCGCAAGACAATAAAGCAAAATCACACACGAGCTGGTTTTTATTCTTTTGCAACAGATGAGACATGCAACAGGGACAAATCAAGTAAGTATCTTTATCTAAGATTTCTTGGTTAAGTAGGCCTTTAGTTTACTATAGTTTAGGTGTTGTGATGCCAAACATAGCTCAGTGGACAACAACTGGTATTGCTTGACGTCAGGTCGCTATTGGGGTTTCTCTGTTTTGTTCAGATGATGGAGTAAAATGCAAACTTATTGCGTATATATTCCGAAAAATAAATGTACTCGTCCTCAAATAGGAAGCACTGTTTGGTCACATGATGACTTATAGAACAGAGGTGACACCTATTGGCCGAGTTCGACTGGAACACGAGGTTCAACTCGATCGTGTCGAGTCGCAGCCTAACTCCATAAATTCCTCGAGTGGCTACTCTTGACGTCATATTTGACCTAATTCGTTGGAAAATATGTAAAAATCAGTTCTTTCGGCCAGCAAACCTCATTTACAACTGTTAAGCATGTTTATCATATTTTGTACAAAAAATGGGTGGCTGTCATCATTTGGTACTGACATGACTGGCAGACGCCATCTTTCAACAACTCGAGGAACTCGATTTGCAGTTCGGGCGGAACTCCTACTCGACATGCGTACTTCAAATTTGATCACGTGAAAAATCTATTCTTAAGGCCCCTTCACACCAAAACCCGCCGCGGGCCGCGGCGGCGAAAAACGACGCGAGTTCACCGTCGAGAAAATAAGTTCAATGGATTTTCAATAAATTAATGGGTCACACCAAAGACGCGCGTCAAAAAATGACGTGCGTTCGCCGCCGCCCGAAATAACTTTTGTAGTCATCCAGTGTGCTTGCCCCGAAAAATGCACGCCTCCCGCAGCGTTTCACGCGGGAGGTGTGACCCCTGCATAAAATTTATGAAGAGTTATTGTGTAATATCAGAACCACATAAATTTATTTAATAGAAAAACCATTGCATTTACATACTTTAAATGCGTTTTTCTCAGTTATTTGTTTTTTCAACAAATACACTTCGCAATGCACATTTTAAAATAATCCTGTTGGTACTAGAGCAAATCTGGACCCAGGTTTAGGACCCTTGGCTCCCCTGGTTTCAGAAAAGTCATGTTGCCAAAAAATGTTTTGCTGGCTCGGGCGTTTTGAATTGGACGCCGATGGACGCAACAACTGAGCTTTCTACAGGAGAATGGAAGTACGATGCACAGCTAACTTTTGAACGGTTATATTTACACCCCATAAATGTATTACCAACAGATATCAGATGGGCATACTTTTAATTCTTTTCAGTTGTTATGTAATAAGAGACGACGTTTTTATACAAATTAACACAAAAATGAGTCAAAATACATAAACAAGTCATTTCCAATTACGTAGCTGCTTAAAAACTCCAAATAATAGGCTTATTTTATTCCGAGGTACTATGTTTCTGTCTACTGGTAATGCATTTATGGGGTTTAAATCCAACCATTCAAAAGTTAGCTGTACATCGTCCCCCATTCTCCTATACAAAGCTCTGTCGTTGCGTCAACTGACGTCCAATGATAAAGCCAGTTCCCAAATTTCAAAACGCCCTAGCGGCTGTTGCGGGCAAAAGATTTTGGCAACATGACTTCTGAAAGCTGGGTGCCAAGGGTCATAAACCTGGGTTCAGATTCGCTCTAAGACGATGTTTCCGCAGGACGACATAAGGACGTTGACTAAACGGTGAATAGTGAGGTTTCGCAAATCTGAGGAAACACGAAGTACGAAATACTAAATTGGACTTCATTTCCATGACGTAATGTATTTCAGGAGATGGTTGGTACCACAAATACAGTAAACTCGAGTTTAAACCACCGGTTCATTATGTTCATAAGCACACCCACAATCGAAATGGGAGTGACTAAAACATAACAAGTGTTATGCTGAATGGCTGGAATCGGAGGCTCAAGGCCTAGGCTGGCCTGGATTGAAACACAACTGATTAATTGGAGCCTAAATCCATTTCCACCCTGTATGAGGCTACAAACAGAATCGGATCAGACAAGGGTCAGTTTCACCCTAGGCCTTATAACCAACTATTCATTCCAGTGTGGGGTTGTGATTGGAGTAGCGATTCCACCCATTCAGCATAATACTTGTTACGTTTTATTCCCTCCCATTTCGATTGTGGGTGTGCTTATAAACAACATAATGAACCGGTGGTTTAAACTCCAGTTTACTGTATAGTCTGTTGCAAGAGCGTCGTTCAGCGCATGACGTTAGATCGATAGAGTTACGGTGTATATTAACTTTGAAACTGATATACACAGAAAATGAGTGTGACACCTTGTTGAAAATCAATTTTTTTGGTCCGAGGACCCGATACAAGCTTTCGACACTTACTGTGTCTTCATCAGGTATCAGGTACTGTGTCTTTATCAGGTATCAATTTGAAATTGATATTTCGTTTCCACTTCGAAGACACCAAGTGGAAATTTTAAAATTCCAAGATGCACCATAACTCTCTCGGTCTTACATGATATGCTAAACACGCACTGGCAGCGATCTGTGGAACCAACCATCTCCAGAAATACATAGCCTATAAGGCCCTGGAAATGAGGTTGAATTTCGTATTTCGTACTTCGTGTTTCGTTAGATTTGCGAAAGCTCACTAACATCAGAATCGTCAGGCAAACCGTATCGTTTCACTAACATGGAGTTTCAGAATGTATGCATTGTTACCTACATGTATCGCGCACAAAATATACAAAGGATTAGCTTCATTGCTGGAGCATGTGGTCTTAAACCTTTTCTTCTGTCCAAGATTCTGACTCCTGTCAATACGGTGCGCCCATCATTGGAAAAGATGCCACTACCATGAGCATTTTGGCAAGTAGATGGGGAGTGTCTGTCGAAAGTTGCATGAGTCAGTGTTCCATGTGGCCACAGTGCAAAGCGTTTTCCGTCACTCCACACAACTGTAGGCTTCACGACGAAGTTGTTCCAGAATCCCAGATGACGGAAAAGGAGGATGTGAGATATCGAGTGTACACAAAAATCGGTAAGTGAAGAGTTTATTGTCTCGCATTTATTTAAAAGCGAATATACGTCTATCTGACGCTTCAGCACCGATTGCAGCGCTCTAAGCCGCGTGAATTTTTTTTCTCGGTAAATCATCGGACATTTTCGGAAGACCCTAATACCCGAGTCAGAGGAAAACTTTCTGTATGTCTAGTTATTGGAACAATAATTGCAAAGAGCGCGGACTTTTAATGACCCCACCATCACCGGAACAATTTTGTTGCATATTTCAGGCCAATGTCCCACGAAGGGTGAGCACCCAGTTTATTTCATTCAGTCATTGGGGCTAGTGTAAGCAACAATAGAAATTCCCAAGTAATATTTGGCTAACACACTTTGTTGCTTTAGGCCTTAACACCATATGGTAAGATTGAGATCACTGGTATCACTAACCCCGAACGAGCTCTTTATTTTTAGGCTAACTGTTGTCATTGCTGTTAGCGTTTGTCTCTGCACAGCGGGCCAGGTCGGCCGATTTCCTTGCACATGACGTAAGTGAGTTCACCACAGCCCAGCGTGCCAGTGGCGCCCTAAAACGTTGTAGGCTGCATGTCCCTTGATTTCGGGTATCGACTTCTGACCTTTCATCTACTTTTTACATCGTTTAGTGTATGAGTGCAGGATTTACAGGATATATTCAAAGATACGCCTAATTCGATCGTATGTTCTCCGATTTTTGCTTTTCGCCCGTATGGTGGCAGTAACTCCACTCTGAAGTCGGTATGTATGGTAAATTTTCTACCCCNCCCCCCCCGTGCATATTTCTGGCAAGAAAATAACGAAAATTAGAGGGAAAACGCCAAATATTTCGAAAGTAACCAAACCCACGGCTGCAGACCCGTCATGCTTGTGTTATGGTCAGTAGAAAATAGGTTAGGCGTACCAATAAGCCGGTATAGCCGGCAGCAACAGACGAAAGGTTGATTGAATTGCTAGTTGTGCCCAGTGGAGGCGCGAGGTGTCAGTTCGTGAAACTAAATCGCGTCATGATGCGGCGTCAGCTCCGTTCTGCCCGCTGTGCTGTGTTCACACATGATTAAGGCTTTTGTCCGGGGAAGGCATACATGGATTGGAAGAGAGGGTGGTGCTTTTTGGCTGATCAGCCCATTAAATGACAGTCTTTTAAAGGAGCACGGTATTGGATCTCAAATGCGTTATTTGACTGCCGACGTAGAGGGAGCCACCTAGCGGTAGTAAGGCGAACTACAAAAATGCATAACAAAATGTACGCAGTAAATCGGGTCATTCGCCGAAACGTAGTTAGACTCTCGGGGTGGAGAGTGGCGCCGGCTGTCGAGAAAAAGTGGCAATACCGTGCTCCTTTAATTGACAGTCAAACCAATTAAAAATTATTGTTTTAAAGTGAGTTTTCCGTTTCGATTTTAGAGGAGGCGATCCAGGTGAAACACATGATTGGTGAATGTCCTGCCGTTTACCAAAAAGTTAGGACGCAGTTTGTACAAGCAACGTACGGCAATTGCGAAGTTGAGTGTTCACTGAACCCCAGATGTACTAGCTTCGCTCTCCGCAAAGGCGTGTGTCAAATCTACCATTATATTTGTGATGAGAGTGAACTTAAGAAGGTTGAAGATAATGACGTTGGCACCTACAAGTATTTTATTCGGAAGAGTAAGTACAGCAACAACAGTTCGTTTAATGAGTAAACGTTAAAATATTGGCAAAGCCGTCACGGTGCTAAACGGTGGCATTGGGCCAGAGATTATACTTTTTTTTGGTGTGTTTTAAGTAGAGTGTAAGATTGGCCCACAGCCATCGGTTGGTTCGCCACAACCGGCAGTTATGTAAGCGTCGGTGGATGCAATTGTTGACCTTTTTTGCAAAACTCCCAATATATAGTCCTTCGAGCACAAAACCTTTCTTTGTTCGAGAATAAATAACCTGGTGTCCAGAAATGAAAAAAAAGTCCACGCAATCTGTAAAGTTGCGAGACACCCGAACTCTATAGTAGAACGGAAACTGATCAAAGTTCGTTAAATAATTGATTTAAAATTTGCATCCTCACACGTGTTGGCAACTTCTCTCTTTCCTGTTTACAGACGCCGGCACCATATCAACTTGTGAGTAACCCCAGCCCATCCCAAATGCAGTTTGACTTTGAAATAGCCAATAGTGCACTTGTTCGGGATGTTGATGGATGATGGCACCGCGGCTATTCTCAAGACACGCAGTTTCCTATAATAAATGTTATTGAGACCATTACCTTTTTTGCAGAGCACCAACCTGTACGAGTATGACTAGGTCCAGGTGGCTTGCGGCCTCCTACGAACACTTTCTCTCGGGAAAGTCTCATGTTGAAGACTTTGATGATTCTCACTGCCAGGAACTATATTTATAACTAACAGGCTATTTGACATGGACATCTGTACTATGCGGACCTAAACGGAATGGAATAACCTTTGCACAGGTCCACAGGTTGCGTGCCTTGTTCCGTTCCGGTCCATTTCGTTCGGCAAAATACAAACAGCCTAATTAACATGAATATTCATCACCAAGAATACTAAAACTTTAAAGCTGTAATCATTACATCGATATGATTATCCTGTTTGCAGTCAAGACAAAAGTTGAATTTGACGAACACGATGGTCTGTGTGCTGCTCCAAAAGATGAAGAATATAAAGATGTACATGTAGAAACGTGTAAGAGTCTGTGTGCCTCTCGACCTGCCTGTTCTGGTATTGCTAGAAATACCAATGGCCGTATTTGTAGACTTCTTAGTGTCGAATGCGAAGACGACGATCTGTCAGAGAAGGGATCTACTTGGTCGTATTTCAAAAGGAAAGGTAGGTTAAAGAAGATGCTGGAAGTGTAACCAAGTCAAAGTGTTGAAAATGCTTCATTTCGTAAATTTTTCACTGTTAAGCATCCTGAGAACGGGGGTTCTTAGCGCTGGCTCCCTTCGTCACCGCACACAAACGCCTGAGGACATTCGCTGGAATGGGTGGAGTATCAAAGCCACACGATGCCATTACAGCAAATGTTCATCACACCACCACCTCATCCCAAGTAGGCCGGTAATTAATACACATAAAGTACACAGGTTTGAGCAAAGCTGACCCAGCAGGTCAACATGAAATAAACCCCAGCGGTATTAATATTCTGTTTCGCGACGTGAAATGATATAAATTCTGTGCGATGCATGTAGGATAGGCTAACTCAAGTTAGGTTGAAGTATCCACGCCAACACTTGGCTGCAAAACACCATATTTTTATACGCCATTTCTCTGTGTTACTGGTCTCGTGCTAGACTGAGTTGGGGAACTTGAGGTAGTTCAGCACTGTGTTGTGCGTGACACTACGATGCAATCTGCGTGTAACGCCTGCCATCTCAAGGCGACTCGGAATGGCGTTCGCTGATTGGGCGCTTTTTCTCAGGTGCCAAGCACCCTGCAAATCAGGTGAATGTCCTCAGCCAAAGGTTCTTGTATTCATATGACGGGGTTTCGGTAAGATTTCAGCATTTGGTAGGTTCATTTGATGAAGTTGCCACAATCGGTACGAGGGTGTTTACATGAACTGCGTGCTCACAAACAGATGAATTTCACATTAGTATATCTGTTCGCCTTTGTTTCAGATGCGCCCCAGGTCCAAAAGTGTAAGTAAACCATCGACGGATTATCCCAAACACTGTGAGAACCGCAACTTTTGCTGCAAACGACGCCGGAATCCGCTGGAAACCGGCCCTTAGGGTATTTACCGTGTATAGTCGTTCCACATCTTACTTTGGTCCAGTGGAATGTGGAACTTAGAAAATTTATAGGGCCTAGTTTGATTTTCTACGGACCTTTGTCACCCGTGGTATGGGCGGTATTTTCCGCCAAAATCTCAGCGCGATAATTCAAAGAGTGAATAGTTCACAGAGGGAATATTTGACAGAGGGAATAGTTGACAGAGGGAATATTTTACAGAGGGAATAGTTGACAGAGGGAATAGTTCACAGAGGGAATATTTCACAGAGGGAATATTTGACAGAGGGAATAGTTGACAGAGGGAATATTTTACAGAGGGAATATTTGACAGAGGGAATAGTTCACAGAGGGTATATTTGACAGAGGGAATAGTTGACAGAGGGAATAGTTCACAGAGGGAATAATTCACAGAGGGAATAGTTCTTTTACATAGAGGGTAATAATAAACACAGTCACAACAAGAAGCACAATTGGGCCGTTTCATTATGGTGTGTGGGGGTGAAAGCATGGCCTCGTGGCCGACACGAAAATGCCAGGATTGTGCGTGTATTGTGCGTAGGACCTGGCCTATAAATATTATGTATATTTAATGCTTTATGTTGGCCTAAATTAGACAGACGTACACTTCTTCAACCTTATTTGCTGGATAATTTTAGACATAAGATCACTGCCACAACAAACCGAAACGTAACTTAAAGAATCATAGTACCAAGGAGTAACGCTGTGTGGTGCAGCTGTTCCGGCACCTCGTAGTTGTCGGAAACTTGATCTCTCACTTGACACTTGTTTTGAGTTATTTGACCACATGGTTTTACCCATTCTTATGTATGGGTCTGAAATATGGGGTTACGAGGACCTGTCATTATTGGAGAAACTGCATTTGCGGTTCCTCAAGATTTTGCTTAAACTGAGTAAATTTACTTCCTCCTCAATTGTTTATGGGGAGACCGGTAGATTTCCAATTGAAGTCAGTGAACAAGTGCACATGGTGTAGGCCTATGCATGCATGTGCTGAACACACCACACTGTAAACCCCTCCCCCCTTGACCCCCATAATGGAGCAGCCCAGTTGGCGGGAATACACGATCGGAACAAAATGCGAATTCAAATTCAACTTAACTAGAGTTTATTGATTCATGTTGATTAGCATTGTGCCATTTATTACCCCTAATGTGAACTATTGCCTCTGTGAGATATTCCCTCTGTCAAATATTCCCTCTGTGAACTATACCCTCTGTGAACTATTCCCTCTGTCAACTATTCCCTCTGTCAACTATTCCCTCTGTCAACTATTCCCTATTTGGTTGTCTAATGGAAACAAAGTAGAAATATTCCCTCTGTCAACTATTCCCTCTTTGAATTATCGCGCTGAGATTTTGGCGGAAAATACCGCCCATACCGTGGCCCTTGAATAAGCGGTTGACAGCGCGAATGTTGCCGAAGTTTACAAATGACTTGGTAGTCTCTATTCAGCTTCACGAGTGAACATTCGCCATTAAAAAAAACGGCATGCTGGTCGAGAAGCTGTACATTCAGTGGTCAAAGGCATTCGCGCGAACTTCTAGCGGTGCGACGCCGCAACCATTGTTTGTTTCCGCGGCGTTGGTCATGGACAAATGATGCGGTATCGCACCGCGCGAAAATTGCGTAAAGGGATTCTTAGGCTAGGGATACACTGAACGCGACTTACCCATCGCGCGCGATTTTCGCACGAATCTCTTTTGTTTCGGAGGCATTGCGGCATGAAATAACAAAGAAACAACGCGCGCGATGGGTAAATCGCGTTCAGTGTATCCCTAGCTTTAGCCAAAAAGTTGTTTTGCGGAGTTTTTACGATGCTGAAGGGAAAATAATAAGTTTGTTTGTTCGTTATTGAATGATTTGATAACAATACAATACTGATTTCCTCCAGCCAACACTGATGCCATGTTTCGTTGAGAAGTTCATACACTACTCTTCAAAAAGTCTAAAGCAGCTGCTACAGAAGCGGCTGTTCGACAATGATCATCCTGGAAACATCTTCAAACTAAATTTCACCACCCATTGGTAGACAGTTTGATGACAAAACACATTAATTTCGTGGCGTTTGAATACGCCTTCCTAAATTTTCCCTCCTGTTTTCAGCGTGGGACTGCCAGTACAAGAAAGTACAAGGAAAGTGTCCAGTGGAAACCGTCCTTGATATGAAGGGTGTAATTTTGAAATCATGCGTGATTATCTGCGATGGCAACTTGGATTGTCTTGGGTTTACCTATTACAAGACCGATAAACGGTGTGTGTTGCAGAGCAAAGTATGTCTAGAGAGCCAGCTGCAGAATACTCGGGAGTCCACGGTCGTCCAGTTCACAAAAAGAGGTTTCGGTACGTCATGACGTTCTTTTAGGCTACCGAGGGACAGGCCGGATTTACCCGCTCTGTGGAGCTGATATCGATCAGACCAAATTGTCCATTTTCCAACGCTTTTTCATGCCTGGCCTAAAATATCCCTCCTGGTTGATTTTGTCGAAACTGAAATAGGCCTAATCATGGAATATCTGGTCAGTTTATGACCAACAAGATTTCCTTTGATATGCAAGAAACCCTGCCTAAATTCCAGGAAATATTTTGATATTCACGATGTCAGATGTTGGTATTATTCTGCGTACTGTCGTAGTTTCCTCTTCTCATTATTGTTGAATTCTGCCATTTTTCAGGTTCCTGCGAATGGAAAGAGGGTAGGTCCGTTTCGGGATCATTAATGCTACGTTCACACTAGAGCGCGGTCCGTTACGAACGTCACGATTGGCCATTCGTAGCTGATCGTGGAATGTTTGTTTAATTCTCTGAAGTTTCACGTTTGGATACGAGGTGATGCGAGTCGATACGTTCTGATGCGCTTGGATGCGATATGGTCGCGATTGGTCAATTTCAGCTGGCACGAATGGTGCCACAATTGAAATCGTGGTCTTTATCGTGGAGTAATCGTGGTGATCCTATCAGATCTTATCGGATCTTATCACATCTTGAGGGCAATCGTGACGGCAATCGTGAAAATCTTTTTGGTCGTAGAAAAGTTTTGAACCGTTCAAAACTTTTCTACCACCAATACGATTGCCACGACTGACCTCAAGATCAGAAAACATCTGATAAGATCTGATCAGATCTGATAGGATCACCACGATGATTGCACGATTAAGATCACGATTTCAATCGTGGCGTGATTCGTAATAGTGTGAACACAGCATAAACCGAACCATGAATTTTGGTTCAAGACAGCCTAGCTGGTGGTGTTCGTCTAGTCCACGGTTGATCCCGATCACCACGATTCGGAAGCACGATTAGATGCGATCTGTCGCCCTTTGTAACGATTTAATACGATGTGATGCGACGATCACGATTAACAATTAATCGTGTTGATCGTAGAAAATTTTTAAACCGGCCAAAACTTTCCTACGATCAACACGATTGCCACGACTGACCTCAAGATCTGATAAGACCTGATAGGATCACCACGATTACTCCACGATTAAGACCACGAGTTCAATCGTGGCGTGATTCGTGATAGTGTGAACATTGCATTAGGGGAGATTGCCACACTTTGATTTCATCTGGGAAGAGAGTGAAAGCTAGAAAATATTCTGATCGAAGAAGATGTAACTCAGTTCTGAACGCTTTCTCTAAAAACTTGGCTCAAATGCCCGTCAAGCCGGCCTCATTAATATTCATGTGTTTGACTAAACTCAACCACGCAATTTAACATTGACCAATCCGATTTTCTTCCAAAATTGGAGGCCAAAATGGCGGATTCGGTTTCTGGTGCAATGGTATTGACGTCTGTCGAAAATTGTGAGATGGATCTACATATGCTGTATCCGATGTGTTTAGTGGCCGCGGCCGGGAAGATCGTCGTGCTTAGATTTTCTGATTATACATGTTCCCGACAAGTTATAAAATGCAATCTAACAAAAGGGCCCGTAGTAGTGCATGATTTGCAATCCTACAAGGGTCATGTTCGACAACTAGGCCTACCTCAGGATGAAGAATTGAAGAGAAAATAACATAAGTTCATAGAAACAAGACTTATTGAAGCTTGACTCGCGTTTCATTTATGGGAAAAACGACATGGGACGTCTGACCAATGTGGTTGTGTAGAGTTAGACTTCAAGGACATTTGTTACGCCTATGCGCTCTACTTGCTGGCCGGGAACGTGTATAATTAGAAAAGCTAGGCACGACGATCTTCCTGGCCGCGGCCACTAAACACATCGGATACAGTAGATCCTTTGCCGATTTTGAAAGGGCTCTGCACGAACATGAAGGTGATCATTCCTGTGTCTATCAAAAACAGTAGTATAGAACTGTGCGACCTTCGAGCTAAAGCGGCTGGCGACATTATGCATGTTCATGTCCCCTTGTAGCTCTATGCAATAGTGGCCTAAACAATAAGGGGGCACACTGACTACGCTATTAGATATACATTCGGTATTCGGTATACGCTAAAAATTGGACATGCATAATTCGAACTACAGGGTGTATAAAAAAACGCAAGAGTTGGTATTTTCTCAAATATCTATAAATCTAGGATGGATATTACAAATTTAATATACATAGGTCATATTAATCCTCTGGATCTTAGCTTCAGATTGGTACCATTGGCGCCTGAATAGAGTTCCACATGGCTGATCAGGCACTGTTCAAACGAAACGGCTTGTAATCCAGTTTGTTGCAGGGTTGGGATTTACCTTTGTAACTTTGCATTTTCCGCCATGATGGGGCCACGAGAACTTGACCATGACTAAAACCAAGTGGGGAAGCACAAAGTGCATAAAAAATTACGTTTACATCTGTTGTTTTACACTTTGCTGAGATCAACATCAAAGATGTTATTTTGTTGACAAAGAATAAATTCTGTTTTTTATCTCTCTCTGTCGTTGAGTTCTTTATTGGAAGAGTGACAGCAGTTACGCTACCATCTGGGCATTGTCTGTTAATGTTATGCAATGAATAAGGCACAGAATGTCAACAACAACAGGAATTCTCGCCCTGCAACAAATGCAATTTTAGGTCATTTTGTTTAAACAGTGCTAGATCAGTCATGCGTAAGGGTATTCCAACATGAATGGTGTCATTTTGAAGCTAAGATCCACAGGATTAATATTATGACCTCACTGTCCATTTGAAATGAAATGAAGATTAACTTTATTCAGTCCCAATGTAAGGGTCAGCCCGTATTTTACATTCCGTTTGCAACCAGGATTCCGTTCCGTACTTAATAACTACCCGGCAAATTCACCACGAGGCAAACGCAGTTCTTAAATGTCGCATAACTTTAACCTTAACCAATAGGCCGTCATATGTAATGAAGTCACGTGGCGGAGAACAATGGGCCGAATTTATAAAACATAGCAAAAGCTTACAAGCCAAAGTCCCAAGGCCAAGCTTTTGCTTGTGAAGGAGAAGCACAAGCCAAAGATTTTGCTCACAAACATATTCATAATCAATTACTTAACCTAATGACCTTTTCTTATAAAGCCAAGCAAGATTTTCTCTCTGACGAAGCTAATGCTCGCAAGACAAAGCTTCTGCTAATTCTTATGAGGAGTTGCTTGTTCTATGAAGCAAAAGCGAAACTTTATAAATACCTCTTCAAGAAAAAGCCCGGAAAAAAGCAAATGCTAGTTTTTATGAATTCGGCCCAATGACGCTCTCCATTGTCCACACTCCAGTCTCCAGTATCCAGGGTTTTCGAATACCCTTGATAAATATTCAAAAGTTTATGATCAGTGGTTTCTCCCTTTAACCAAATATACGCGAGTTTTTCAGGGGAACGACAATGATGTCATTCCCGTTCACGTTTGTTCGCGTTCAAGATCTTACCCTCTGTATTGTATCAAAAGCTCAGAAAATGTTGCGTAGCATAGTGTGAAGGAGCTAACATGATCGGTTGTTAGAAACGTTCGGGTCTCAAAAAGTTTTTGAATCACATATTTTTTCCGCAAATGAAAATTTCGAACGTAACTCATGAATTCTTTGCATCTGTATTTATATTTGCACAAATCTTAGTGAAGTTTATCATCAATTTTTTCAGTGACTGACAAGTGTGCATACGATGTTCAGACTGGAACCTGCAACGGCCAAAGGCTCGTCACCACAGCGAACTGGGTGAAAATTAGCTACCTTACCTGCAAGAGGTTGTGCTCTGGTGACAAAGCCTGCAAGGGATTCAACTTCCGCCGATCAATAGGGTGTGTTCTTCTCGCTAGTAAATGCCAACCGGCACAAATCAGTATTAACTACAATGATCTTAGACATCGCTACTTCGCTAAGAAAGGTGAGATGTTTTGATGTTTTCACAAATAAGGGGAGGTAATATTTTCAAAGCGATCAAAAACACATTGTTTCCGCTCAGTTGTGTTCACAAGATCTGACCAAGTAATAGTGATAGTGTAAATGGGTTGGCACGGCACAGCTGGGCTCGGCACGGTGCTACTTTTATCCGGGCCGAACCCAACAGGAGGTCGGTTCGACCCGGGTCGAGCATGGCACTGCTGAAAAACTGCACAGTGTAAACACGCTACTGACGCTGAATCGGTTAATGTCGTCCTGGGTACACCTCATTATTACCCTGGGTATTCTGGGTAATCTTTTTTGTTACCCAGGACGATCCTGGGTATAAACAGGGTACCTTAACATTACCCAGTTTGAAATCCGCGCCAATGGCTGGTATTCATAAAAGTTAGCAAATGCTTTTACTTAAGATTATTTTGCACAGTGAGGTCCAATCTACATGTAAATGCACTTCAAAATTTGAAGTAAAAGCATTCATTTGCTAGCTTTTATGAATATCAACCATTTTCCACCTGCGCTCGAGGTACGGTACTATCGTATTATAGCCCGCCACGAATTTATACAAGTGCATTTTGACGTGGTGATTGTCAGCAGCTGTCAGAATTGCAACTTGCCTTAAAGATAATGTATCACGGGTATTTTCGCGGGCCACGAAAATCATTGTTTATTTACATTTTGTTTGTTTGTGTCCAGTCTTTCTTTGTCTTACGAGTAATTTGTTGGTGGCGTGCCCCTCTAGAAATTCTTTTGATACCGAAAGTATTCAATTTGGTGAGTTGGCATGTCCCATAAGTCCAAAATAACACAATGTAAACATCAATGTTTACAAACGTTGAATGTAAACAATGAAGTCGTGATACATTATCTTTAAAGACTGCGATTTACAGGCGTATTTGCAATCTATTCCAACCTATACAGGATGGAATTTTCATTTCAAAAGGAAGAGAGCTGAAGAAAAATCTGGTGGATGTCGCGGATTTTAAAACTGGGTAATGTTAAGGTGCCTTATTTGTACCCAGGACGATACTGGGTAACAAAAAGGATTACCCAGGATTACCCAGGGTAATAATGAGGTGTACCCAGGACGACATTAACCGATTCAGCGCTACTGACTCACCTGTTAGTGATGTGCGCATGATCATTTATCGGCCTTTAACTCGACATACGTCATCGCCGCGAATATTTAGATTCATGGGCGAAGCCATATTGAAAATGGCGGAGAGTTCCTACCTCCACATAAAGGAGAGTGTCCCCTAGCGGGCGATTTAAATAGTTTTCATGGTCTTGGCCCATTTCTCATGGTGTGGGGTAAAAACGGCATTAAACGGTCATTTTGAGGCGGGCCTGGCCCGGGTCGAGCACGGCACGGTTCATCCAGGCCAAAATTCTGCGTAGTGTAAAAAGGGCTATAGATTGCGGGCCTGTTGGGCACGTTTATGCTTGTGGGACTCNACCGTGACTCTCTTTCATGTTTAATACGTGCTTCCCAATCGTTGCTAAGGCCGAGTTCAACATTTTTATTGTTTCAGACGAGTGTCCGCAAGGTAGGTCTGTTTTAAATGATGCATTTTGTCATTTAAAAATACGTGTTTAAAAAGTTAAGTGGTCCTGAACCGCCCGCACGAGCGAGACAGCCTCGTTTTCATTTTCCCGCGCTACGCCCGTCTCAAAACGAGATGAATGAGCGCCTGTTTATCATTACGTGACGTCATTACTGTGGAATTTACTACGCGATCACTGATTTGGCATGTTCTGATTGCTGACAGCTGATTGTCAAAACAACATGGACGCCACCGGTTCACCAAGTCGCCATTTCTCCTCGATTTCGAGGATTTCAGTGGACATATACATTGCAGTGTCTTCAATTCGACACGAGTGACACCATTGATGACAATGTTGGTCGGCTTGCCAGGCAACTTGGTCTTTTCTCGGAAGAAGCCCAAGAATTAAGCTGGGCGCACATGTGCAGCAAATCTCGATGCGGCAGGGGTGTTTTGAAAGTTGACTGACCTAACGCTGTCGACTCGTCATTCGTCCGGATGAGTGAGTCGACTTTAAAAACACCCCTGCCGCATCGAGATTTGCCGCACATGTGCGCCTGGCTTTAGCTTCCGTTTCAGCGGCGGCGGCGGCGGCGAGATCCCCGCTTTCCGGCAATATGATAATGATGTCATACATGCAACAACCTCCTCATTCGTCTTAAAACCGAGTTCTTTCTTTATCACGAGCCACTTCGATAACGTCTATGGACAAATCCACAGCCGCTGGCCGGCATTTGTTACATTTTTAGGCCGCTGTTTCCCTTCTTTCACTTTTCGCTAGCTCGGTATCCTGCCTGCTGCGGTTTGCAACGACCATGGGCCGAATTCATAAAACATAGCAAAGGCTTACAAGCCAAAGCCCTAAGGCCAAGCTTTTGCTTGTCAAGGAGAAGCACAAGCCAAAGAATTTGCTCACAAACATATTCATAATCAGTTGCTTAATCTAATGACATTCTCTCATAAAGCCAAGCAAGATTTTCTATC
Source organism: Notospermus geniculatus (assembly GCA_002633025.1). Taxonomy (NCBI): domain Eukaryota; kingdom Metazoa; phylum Nemertea; class Pilidiophora; order Heteronemertea; family Lineidae; genus Notospermus; species Notospermus geniculatus. The sequence continues at coordinate 270,080 of NMRB01000289.1, forward strand.
TGATGAAGCTAATGCTCGCAAGACAAATCTTCTGCTAATTCTTGTAGGGAGTTGCTTCTTCTATGAAGCAAAAGCGAAACTTTATAAATACCTCTTCAAGAAAAAGCCCAGAAAAAGCAAATGCTAGTTTTTATGAATTCGGTCCAATATTTATTCGGCCCAATAGCTCGCTATTGTAAGGTTATATTCGAATGGTCATGGTCTCTCTAACCATTATATATTCTAATCCCTCGCTGAACAATCAGACAGGTGTGAAAGGAATCCAAGTCCTGGAATCAANTGTTTAATAATGACGCGTCCACCAGAAATCACGATGCAGCAAAGCTGAAAGGGTAAATGTCGTCCTGGGTATATACAAAGATTACCCAGGATCTCAATCTTCACTAAAACAATACCCTGGGTGTAGTTTCGGTAGCTGAACATCACCTAGCATGGTAGTGTAACACCTGGATTCGAGGTTGTCTCGCCCGTGGTCACGTGACCGCCTGAAGAATACCATGAACAGCTACACTCAACAAGTACAGCGGCGCGAGACCGCGAGATTCCACGGGATTTCTAAATAGGACTCGTTCCGATTGCGGAAGCTGGGTGATGTTCGGATACCGAAACTACACCCAGGGTATTGTTTTCGTGAAGATTGAGATCCTGGGTAATCTTTGTATATACCCAGGACGACATTTACCCTTTCAGCTGCAGCACACCGACGCAACATCCCAACCCTCCAATTCTCAACTGGACGCCAAATTACGTGGGTTATTGCATTGTATTCCAATTTTACACGTGATATAATCCCACGGAAATTTCACATGTGGTAAACAAAAGTTAACATATTGGAATCTGAAAATCACGTGCGGGAAAATAAAATTCACATAATGCAAAGGTTTTTACATTGTGAAGGGTCGTTCCACGGTTGACGGAGTAGTCATTTCATGGGGAAAAAATCACATGTGGGACTTTTTCGTAAGAGAAATGTTGGATCTTGTTGTAGCATCCGAGACACCGTGTAACGAGGGAGAGGAGTGGTCAGCAGAAAAGAACAAATGTGTCCAAGGTATGTTATTACATGTACTTGCTATAGGGCCGTATTTTAGAACGTTCCTTAACATTAAGGTCCACCATAAATATATTGTTCTCGGTGGCTTTACAGTAGGCCCTAGACTCAATAGGGAGGTTTCGAAATCAAACGATAAGCCAAAACTTTACGACAACGTTATTTTTCATACTACACATTAACCAGATTTTGCATTGCATTTTCGGTACAAAAATAAAGTTGTCGTTAACGTTAACGTTTATCGTTTGATTTCGAAACCTCCCTATTAAGTCAAGGTCAACCTTAACGTTAAGGAACGTTCTAAAATACGGCGCTTAGTGTAGTTTCTGGTATTGCACTAAACTTAAAATTTAGTGTAATATTTTTAGATTGAATTGTCATTCTACAACATCAGAATCGCAAACTTATCGTTAACTTGTCGTATAACCGGTGTACCATCCGCATCACTGAGATCGGGAACCATAGATCTATTGTTTTTGGCCATGGTGTCTGTGTGCATGCGTGTGTGTGTCTGCGTGTGTCTCTGTGTGTGTCCCTCTATCACACCTTCATATCTCATCTCCTTGAACAGCTATAGCTTTGGAAACAAATCCTACCCCTATAGGTTTGTCAACCTGGGCAATCCAATGAGCTAATCATTTTCAACCTCAGATGCCTTCATCATGATATTTTGTCCGTCATACTTTTATCTGATGGCATACCAGGCCTTGTCTTAAGGGCGAGCCATCATTGTGAATTTTCATATTGCTTCAATCCAGGCCCCTCTGAGAAATGCAACAAAGACACCCCCAGTTGACTGTTTTTATAGTCCAATGTGATCACTGTGCTTTATAGACACGGAAAATGAGGAAAGTCCCAAGGATTACAGCTTAATTACATTACATAATCGTAAACAAAGAAATTCACTAAACACGAAAAACAGGTACAATTTTTTTGGAGAGGAAGCATGTAAATGACACATTGAAGGTGTGGCAACAATGTCACAAATCCATAGAACCTGGGGTGGCTAGTGTGTCCTGACATGCTCTTCATGTACACCATACACGCTCAGTACAAAAAGGACAACCAGGAAGTAAACTCCAAATCCAATATGGCCGCCCTGTTTTGGAAAAGCTGGCTGCACGCATGAAATTCACATGCCGAGTACTCTATACCTGTTGAAAATATTGCTGTCAAAATGGGTGGACTTATGATCCACTTGTCGTTTGATCCTCAAAATGTACCATTTCGTGGGAAAGTGTACCGATTACTAGTCTTTTGTTTCAACTTATTAGCTAATAAGTGCGTTCCAAGATACATCCCATTCAATTCCTTTTGACTTATAGACCCCGCAGGTCCCTTCATTTCCGTCATATATCTTGTACTTTTATGGTATTTTGGCATTTTTTATTTACAACGCCTGGCCACGTTTCAAAAATTGAAAACGTTGGCTCGCCCTTAAGGCGAGCTAAAAAGTGCATGCGCCTCGCAAGCAATAGAAATTCTATTGTTTGTGAGGCGCATCCATTTTTTAGCTCGCCTTAAAAGACAAGGCATGCATAACTCTGCTCTGCAATGGAAATAAGTTCTACCCTTGTGTTTTCGTACCCTGGGAATCGAACGGACTGATTACTTTTGATCTGAAATGTTGGGGTCATGGTGATATCGATATCACAAATTTGATATTTTGAGATAACTTGCCGTATTGCCAACTGAGCTTATCCAAGACTATAATTCTCAGCCGTACTGTCCGGGTGATTGAAATATCATGCGATTTTGATATATCACAATTGGTAATTTGAAATATCTCTGCCTGTGGTCGAGATAGAGACAAAATATATCACTCATACATGCCCTTTTCGATATGCAATGACCTTGATGATCAGAGATCAAGGTCAAGGTCAAACTTGATAATTTGAAATATCTCGGACTCTGGAAGAAGTAGAGGCATACATGTAGGCATGATCACATGACCAAAAAACAATTCAACATGGCCAAAGAATATTTTTCCAATACGAAAAAAGACAATCCTCATAAAAACAAGTCGGGAACCATTGACATCGTCAGGATGTCATCTTGTTGTTTTACAGGGTGCCAGGAAGATGAAAAACTTCAAGATGGCGTGTGCATCAAAAGTAAGTACACACGATGGTACTCACTTGTGGAGTACTCCAGCTTGGCTGGCGCTAATTGATTCAGACCAACACATGCGACATCATGAAGTCGTCTCATGAACCGTTGTCTCTAAAGCTTAGCGATTTAGTGACCTTTTGTCTTATCAATCATTCAACGAGATCGAATGCAAGGTCGCAGAGATCTGGCATTACCTGGCCCAGTCAGTCCTGTTGGTGATGGTCCACATTGCTGAGCACACAGCAGGCTGTTGATGGCACTGATGCTTTTGATACGATAATGTTGCAGGAGCAAGATATCCGTTGCAAAGTCTGGTCTCTCTGTGACCTTACAACTGCGACTTGGGTGTATTTAATTTCATGAATCGGCCCACAGGTTGGCCGCTGGCCCTAAGATATGAAGCTACGGTTGAAATCCATACCCTTCACTTTAATTATACCGTTCTTTTCCAAAATTATGTCTCAGTCTTTGTATTCATCACATTTTCATCTTCTAAGGATGCTCTGACGGACAGACAGCATGGAACGAAAATGGCAAAAAATGTGAACTACGTAAGTACTCCGTGCAGAAATTTCTCTGTCGAAACAATGAAGAAATACAAAATGATAGCGTCTGCAGGTATTCATTATCATCAGAATGGACGTCAACTGTGTAATCTGTCACNTCAGACCGCCATTATGGACACCCTTTTTTGATAACTTCGGCTGGTGACAAAACGTGTCGGATCATTTCAACAACAGTACTAGGCATGAGCAGAGGAAGTGACGTCATGACCTCATTTGGGAGCATATCTATCGGATCGTCATCTTTCGTCAACAGTTCGGCATTCAGCCATCAGTTGTCAGAATTAAGAAAAAATGGTCTCAGATTTCAGTCTAAAGTAGTTTTCGTCGTTTTGTAGGCTGTAAGGTTGGCCAAACATGGGACGGATCCCAGTGTATGGAGAGTAAGTCCTTTATTGTTTTTCGGGACTGGGAAGTCGTTGGACGTACTTTGTATTTCATCGAAGTGGGCTGTGTGTTGACAGTAGAGTAAGATGGCTAACTGTCGATTTACAGATTGGTATCAATGGGAATGGCAATTGATGCCGAAAAATAGATCCAAGTAGCTGGGTTTGGTGGCAGATACACTTACACACGTAAGATCTCGGACATTTTTCTTAACAGAATGCGTGAATCCTGACACTGTATGGGATGAAAATAACAAGCAATGCAAACTACGTGAGTATACACATAATTGACCCGAAAACTAGTTTTAAAATTGCATTGATACACAAAACATGTAAAGTATGTTATAAGAATCATTCGTTCATAGCTGTCAGCAACATTTTACTCGTTATTATAAAACCCTTTCTGTGCCATGGATTGACCTCCCCAGGCGGAACATCTGACAGGTACCGGTACTACAAACATAAAAAGTTTCACTCAAGAATTTGACAAGAATTAAATTTTCACTCCATAAAGCCGTCCTTACCTGACATCCCTTGTCCGATATGCGATAGGATTTGCGAAATCGCATTCTTTCCGTTCGAAGCCATTTTCCAATACTCGTTATCTGCACGCGATAAGCCGAGATGTCCGAGATGCAATATGCGAGACGCGACAGCGATATGCGATGTCCGAAATGCGATTAAAAAACGTCTGTTCCATTTACCTACCTGGCTGCTATACCACGTGGCCAATATATCCCATCCGTTTTTCATCTTGATCGCTACAAGGAGCGAATGCCTTATCGGATATCGTCGTATCGCATATCGGATAACGGATAACGCGTGCAGATAAATGAGTAAAGCTTAGCGCACATGTCCGACAAAACTCAATGCGTTAGGGGTGTCTGTTAAAATCGACTGTCCTGGCTGAATGACGAGTCGACAGCGTTGGGCCAGTCGACTTTAAAAACACCCCTAACGGATCGAGTTTTGTCGGACATGTGCGCTAAGCTTTACTCATTTATCTGCACGCGTTATCCGTTATGCGATCCGTTAGGGGTGTTTTTAATAGAGAGGTTTCGCAAGCACCCGGTTAGGCCCTACGACGACGTTCATCTATTGTGTGGGTATACCCAAACAATAGATAAACGTCGCCGTATGGCCTAACCGGGTGCTTGCGAAACCTCCCTATTGTCGACTGACCCAACGCTGTCGACTCGTCATTCAGCCAGGACAGTCGATTTTAACAGACACCCCTAACGCATTGCAGTCGACCCGCAAAGGAACAGCGCCACGACGTGTCAGCCGCGGTATTTGGCGGTACTAACGGCTAAATCACTGAACGAAAGCGAGGCAGTGACGTAGGCGTAGCAGACGCTATAAAACAATCACTAATTACGCACGATTAGTCAGACATTTGAAGATGGCGTGATGTTTACATGTTGATGGATGTTTCTCTACGAAAGTTGCCGAAAATTTCATCGAAATCGGTTCAGTTTTGGCCGAGTTATCG